>JAIUND010001263.1:0-38995 GCA_034699125.1 Gisinianus flammeolus
CTCTCTCTCTCTCTCTCTCTCTCTCTCTCTCTCTCTCAGTCACAGACACACACGGACTGAATGGGAAAACAAGTTGAGTACACAGAGTATTACACACACATAAGCGCTTTCATTTCATTTCATTTGATATTATTTTCCTCATTTATACTCAGAAGTCAGAAAACTAACCTAACTCTGAGAAGGAAAAGGAAGAAAGGAAAAGAGTCCAAGTGCATTCAAGTATGTATAGACAGGAGAGGATTCAGTCAAGGAAAAGAAGAAGAAATTCTTTCAGTAGCCTTCTATTACGACTATACTTACTCAAATCCCTTACAATAATTCAAACCAGATTCAAAACCAGGAGTAGAAGATTTTTTTTTTAAGCTTCCACTACGATATATATATATGTATAATGTATGCATATGTACGTGGAGGTACTCTGTGCGGAAAGAAATGAAAGAAAAGAAAAAGAAGGGAACAAAACCAATGCAAAGGCCTCTTTGGCA
The DNA here is from genome assembly GCA_034699125.1 of Gisinianus flammeolus. Lineage (NCBI taxonomy): Eukaryota > Metazoa > Arthropoda > Collembola > Symphypleona > Katiannidae > Gisinianus > Gisinianus flammeolus. The sequence goes on from JAIUND010001263.1 coordinate 486, forward strand.
TACTTCCTTCCTTCCTTCCAATGGTTAGGCCAAAATGTAATATATATATTTACATTTACCTACTCTTTTTTTCCTCGTCCCTTTTTCTCGTCTATATACATGTACACATTGTACACGTCAATTTGATTCTCCTCAACAGAATCCCTCCTCTATTTCGATTCTCTTAGCAGCAATTGAAATTGCAAAAAGCTCATACCCCACAACTCTTTACATTATATATAACATGGAAAGTGGGAAAGGGAATTTCATTTCATAAATATACCAAAACGACTCGGATGACGATCATACTGAAAATTGACAACTACTACGAGATATACAGATACATATAAGGAGCTTTCTCTCCATTTTCGGGATCATCAAAAATTCCAATGGGAGTTGTTGTGGCTTTGTCCTTTATTAATGTAAAATTTAAACAGAGGGAAATGAATAATAAATTGTTCTCCGGCTTTCCATGAACTACATAAATATACCTAGAAAAAATAAATAAAAAAAACCCACAAGAAAAAACAACACTTTTATATTTAAATTATGAAGGACTTTTGGATGAAGACGACAGAGCACTCCGCAAGGCCTGAGTCCACAGTAACAATCCATGTGGACAAACTAAACTCGGATTTATATAGTATAGTATACAAAGAGAATTTTTTATTGGGTCATTGTAAATTGTAAATGGGATATATTTTCATGGCATAAAATGATGTGGAATGTTGTTGTTGTTGTTGTCTGATTGTTCGTGTATGACGGGAAACCGGGGAGGGAAAATGCCGAATGCGAGGGAAAATGAAATGAAGTGAAAAACAAAACAAAAACAAGGAGGAAAAAAAAAACCCTTGGCTGTGGATTGCCCTGGAAAATAAAATATATTTTGTTGAAAAAAATAAGTCCTCATTGTTTTTCCCCCAGCCTTTTGCTCACTCTGGTTGTAGTTGAGTGAATATACTTCCGTTCCAAACTCCAAAGCCCTGTAATAGATGGTTAGCTCATGACGTTTTCGTCGTCGTCGTCGTCGTCGTTTGAGTTTGAGTCTGACTCACTCGCACACAGTGAGGAGTGAGCTAGAGAAAAAACAGATTCTTCGGCTATAGCAATGTTGAATGTATGTAGAATTTAGAATGTATAAAATGTGTATAGAGAAAATCTTTTGGGTAAGGAAAAAGCCGAGAGACGATAGAAACAGGCAGGCAGGCAAGCAGGCAGACGGGATACGGGAAAAAGAGGAGATTCGAATCGAAAGTGGGTGGTGTGTGTGTGTGGAAATGGAAGTTCTCGGCGCGTTCATTCTCCAGGGGAAATTCTCGACGACTGTCAAAGACTATGTGCTATGTGTGTGTGTGTGTTTTGTGTGTAAGGATACGAAGCTTTGCAGCAGTTCAGAAAACAGCCTAACCAACCAAGCTCGAAAGCTTCTCCTCGTCCTAACACAGAAACTCGTCTGTGAGTGAAACTATGATGCATTCGGCAAAGTGCAGTGGAGACGTCAAGCAAGCTCTGCTTGCAAGCACAGTTCCATCATCAAAAATAAACTAAAAATTCTCTCTCTCACTGTGTGTGTGTATGTGTGGTGTATACCAAGTTTTTTCTTTCCCCCTCTTTTTTCTCTCCCCTTCGTCAAAAAAGTAATATATATATATAAGTATATATAAAAAGATATATAAATACCCAGAAAATTATATGTATATTACTTGAGAGAATAAAAGTGAAAAGTTTGACTGTACATTTTTTTGAATCCGGACTTCCGGTCACTAAAAGAAGTCACAATCCACACAAATACAAATACAAAATTCTAATTTTGACAGAATACCAAAAAAAAACTACATCAATTACACACAAGTGTCATGTTTCATTAATAAATAATATCAATTGTGTGTTCTGAACACACACCATTTCACTTTCTGCTTCAAATTCCAAGTATTTAACAACAACGAAAAGGAATTTTGGGAATAAATAAAATTAAAAAAAAAAAAAAACCCCCGGCAGAGAGTTTTTTTTGACAGAAGAAGCACACACGAGAGAAAAAGTAAACTGTCAGTTTGAAAGTGTGGCAAAATATGTTGTTGTTGTTGTTTTCAGTGATTCATTTTTGTGCAAAAACCTAATGAATGGAGAGCATTAATTGAATGTTTGCATACAAAACAACTGACAATTACCCATGCTGAAATGAAAAAGCATTGTGAGGAAGAGAAGATCAAGAGAATTATCAGAAAAACCCAACAAGGAAAATGAAGAGTCAAATGTATACAAATTGAAATTTTGTGTGTATTTTTGAGTTTGTTCAAATGTGAAATCCTTTACATGAAAAGTGTTCATTCAAATGTCACAACAGTAAAGTAAAGTAAAACGAGTTGTCAATTGTTTTTGACGAAGACAAAAAAACTGGGGAAATCTTTGCAATCTATATATATACAAGCAATGAATTTTGTAAATTAAAGTTTTTTCTCTTGGCTAGAATCTCCGAAAAAAAATCAATAACAAATAAAATAAAACACACACGCTGTCCTTTCATCCAAATCCGAAAAGATATACACAACAACAAAACGAAAAAAAGAATATATATAAAACGGGTAACAATAATGAGAAAAAAAATTACCGATTATAAATGTTTAATAGCTGGGAATTAATGTAGAAATTAAAATCCTTAAAAAATATTCATATATATATATACTGGGATACAAAACAAAAATTACACCGATTGTGAATCAAGATGAAAAAGGAGAATAAAATGTGCTATACTGATAATCGTGACTACCGGTCCAAATTACTAGAAATCACGACCAAAAGACGCTACTATCGAAAATATTTATGATCTATATAGATTGTGGTGTATAGAAAAGTGCCGACGACGACTGTGACCACCGCGAACGAAAGTGTGTAAAAGTGTGTGTGTCAGGTCAGTTCAGAGTTCAACTTTTCCTGCATATTTGTGTGTATGAAAATCATCTACAATATTTAATTACTTAATTTTCTTTTCAATCCATTATATACATTACATTACAGTAAAATGAGATAAAATTTAATACTAATAAGAAGAAACATCTTGAGGATGGATGGATGAAAGACAGTAAAGTTGTGTTTCCCACTTCTGTATCTATATTTATACAATCCACTCCAATTATACAATTACAATTTATCATCATGATGAGTCAACTACGAAAAATCCCATAATCATACTAATTTCCTCAAATAAAATCAATATAAAAAATCGTAGTGTATTGTTTTCAGAAATAATATAATTTTTGAAAAATATATACTGGAAAATATAATAATAATATTTAAAAAAAAATCTATATATCCACACAGAGACGAAAAAAAATAGATAGTTTAAATGGTTCATTGTTTGAAGAGTGAGAAGCGACCCGAGTCAAGTCAAATATTCCAGTCTCATCATCACTGCCCACCACCACCGACGACCCTCCAAATCAGTCCACATCAATCTAAACATAATCATCATCCATACAGCAATAGTAGTTCCACTACTAATACTAGCAATCAATCGAAAATCCATCGATCCACAGATATGGATATATTGCCCAGTATTGGGATTCTCTACGAGTTACAAGCAATTCATGATACCGGATATTTACTATCACAGGCTTCCACGCCTGAAGACTGCTGGCATCAGGTAACTCTTAACTTTCATCCCAATACACACATTTTTTTCATTTTCATTTTCATTTACTTATTTATTTACATATACTTATGCAAAAGAGATTCTCTCTTTTGAATTTCCATTACGAGTACGAGTACGAGTTTAACTTTACACAATCAAATCCCAATTCTGCTCAGCAATGCCATCATATATGTAGCTAGCACATATATATGCCAGTATATATCCATAATATTGATAATAATGAGTAAGTACGATATGTCTGTAGTAGAAAAAAATTGGAATTTAACCTCTGGACTTTTAACGAAGAAAAAAAGCCATCATCATAATTATAATGCGTGGGTCGGGCTTGGACACGTGAGAGTTGAGAGAGATTTCTCATTGACTCTCTCCACTGTCTCTCTATCGTTTGTGGGTTTTATACAAACAAAAAAATTCTAGTTTCGATTCTGGTTTGAAGCTGCTAACTGACGATGAGGCTTTTGCCACTGTCACACTCACATTTCTCTCTCTCTCTCTCTCGCTCCTCTGTAATCATCATCAACAACATTGAATATTGAATGAATGAGTAATAAAATAATACATTATAGATATTGTAATATTTAAAATTCCGTCTATGTACCTTCAACGTGTGCACATTACATAATCAACACAACAACTCTCTCTCTCTCTGATTCTCATTCTGCTGCTCTGGAGACCCAATGAATTTTCCACTCAATCACGTCATCCTCCTTTTAATTAACATTGAATGACAATGACAATGTATATGACAATGAGTTTAGCCCATATACTTTTTTTCCATTTTTTTTTTTAAATTGTCAAACTTGTTTCATCTTTTTTTTTCCTTTCCACGCTGAAGGTATTGATTTCGTATATTCGTATATATAGTCTACGTTTGTTTTGACTGCACACACACATAATACTTACATTATACATTTTACACAGAGTGTGCAACAACATGCAACAAGCTAGTTGATATACTTTTTTTTCATTTTTTTTTTTTGACATCCTGCGTATATAATTTCCAGACGACAACCGCAATCAAATCACATCAAATCACCACCACATCAAAAAATCAAAATCAAACTCAACCTTTTCTTGTCTTTTACATGTGTATATACTTTTTCATGCATTTTTAATAACAATAATACGGAAAAAATCAGAGCCTTTCGTATACCGTATACCGGTAGAAACTCATCATCATGTTCTCTATTTTCTGTGTATATTCTGTATTCTTCATTCCCATCGTCATATAATAACATCATAGGTATTGGATTTCATTAAGGAAAATATTAAATGCCTTTTGGTGTTGATGTGTGTGACTTTTGAATGGTAATTTTCATATATATTGTTGGCAGGTTTCTCCTTGTGCGTTCATCAAATTATTTAAATATCCATCATCAAGCCTTATTTGGTATTTGTTATTATTTATATACTTGATACTAACATTTGTTCTCACTTTTTGTTTTGAGGAAATGCTTCCATCCCTCACAATCTATCTCCTTCATAAGTCATATACTTAGCATGTGCTCAATTTTTTTTTATTGATATTTACCTAAAAATGTTTGAATGCAACTAAACTCATTTATTATTTACACATATTTTTAGTCATTTATTTTTATCAAAGAATATATAGATATATACAATCCTGAAACAGAAACCGAGTCTAGAGTTTATAGTATAAACTTTATACTTATATAGTAGAGGAAAAATTGTTATTTTATTTCCTTATATTTAACTTTCAGTTTTCAATCCATGTGTACCCGACAAATATATGTAGTGCTTAAAATGACTGAAAACTGCGTAATACATGAAATATCTGTACTTAAATTGTGAGATTACGAGAGCGTTTTATAATAAATAAAAAAATGTAATCAAAACACTCAAACTGGAAAATGGAAATGTTGAAATTGGAGGCCTTGACTCCTCATCGTTTGGCTATATAGAAAATTGATTTTGTCTTCAGACACTTTTGAGACGGCTTTCTCTTTATATTTTTTGTTGACACTGCAATTTACTATTATTTATTTATTGACAATTAAAAGTTTGGAGAACCGAGATTCGAGTCCACAGAACATGAGACATTTATAATTAAATATATCGCATATAAAATGAAGTATTGTCTGTACATCCTACTAGTATACGTTGTCTGTTTTTTTATCATTATAAATTATTAACATTATGGTATATACTTGATGTACAAAAAAAAATGTACAGTTGAAATATGAAATACATACTCAATATGAGAGATAGAGAGATTACAGGTAAACAGTTATAGCGTAGTGCAATATGGCTTTTTGCTTTTTTTTTGTTATTGACACGAAAAAGAAAAAAAAAAAAAGGTTATCAATGTAGGTCCATATATTATTATTATTATTATTATTAAAGAGTATGAGATAAGAGTGTGTGTTGTGTGGTATCTGGGAGTGAGAGAGAGAGAGATATCCGAAATCGTGATAATGAAAACATTAATAAAAACAGTTGGCTTCTAATATATGAACAAGAGTTTCTCCATGAATACATATATGTTAAAGATATTTTGAGACTCGAGTGGTTTTGATTTTGATTTTATATGTATATACATGTACAGATTCTGGGGGTACATCCACTCCAACTCAATTGTGCATGCATATATGGACGTATGCCCTATATATACACTTATATATGTACTTACTGCAAGAAAATTGGGAATTTAAATTAATGCATCGATGCATGCTATCTGGAAAAAGTCTGATCTGATCAGTGATCATGTGGAAATTCTATGTATAAAATAAATTTATGCCGGTCATATAAGATTCCAAGTGTAAGTGTAAGTGTAAGCAAGGAGGAGAATGAGTGACGAGATCGTGTGCAATGAAAAAACTCTGTAGCCAGTGTGTAGTCCCTGTATTTTAATGCATTAATGCAACGCACAAGTTCTTTCCGTATTCAGAATAGTTCAGAATAATTCAGAAATAAATTTTAGAAACTACGTAAAACGTTTTCATTGCATGCAATCGAAAATTGAATTTGTAATAATAATATATGTATAGTAAGTAATTAATTAAATCTGTCTAGTCAGAAGACTCTCCGATCATTTAACCAGTCACATATACGATATCGACTTATATACATATGGAAATGACGAGAGATCACATTACTTTTAATATTTATTGTTCGTGCTTAGTTTAAATTATTTATCCAAAATATATTATGAAAACTATATATATAAAATATCATATTAGATCATAAATCTGTACTGATTCCCCCTTCCATGACATCTAAAATGGACATCAAGATGGTGAATATGCAGTGGGAAAAGTTTGTGAGAATGTGAAAAAAAAAAAAAAATCCCATTCAGAACACTTTGAGAGAAATGTAGGAAGTGCAAAAAAATATGTCAAAAAAGGCAAAAGTAAAAAAACTGAAAAGCGTTGGCGCCTCCAAAAAAAGTAAAAAAAAAAAAAGTAAAAGAGAATAAAAAGTGTGCCTGTAAAAGTCAACTTTTTATCGCAAGTTTTCCTCGTTTCGATCAACACAACCAATAAATCTCAAACATACTAAAATACAAATTCCGAATATAGGAATACCAACCAAATTCAATAACTATAGAATTAACTACCTCTTTTCTAGTGATATATCCGTCTAAGTGTCTATACTATATGTATACATTAGGTGGACTTGAAAGCTTCTCCGTCAATGTGCACCACAAAAACTACCAATACTACAAATAGAGTCCATTAAGAAATTCGGAGAAGAAAATATAAGGAAAAAATGTTTATCCATAAACATTCTTCCCAAATCTAAGAAAACATAAAAAAAACATTGCATTTGCATTTTGGAAGTTTGGAAAAAAAAGTCTACACTCGCAGTAGACTGTAGAGACAAATACGTGGAATAGAATAGAGCGACTCGAGTTATTTACTTTACTTTCCTAGCCTTTGCTCTCCATATAAAATAACTCTAATAAGCCTCTTGAAAAAGAAGTATGGTATGGCAAGAGACAGAGAGAGAGAGAGAAATATATGCTCTAAATATCTAAAAACTTCGTACGAGATAATCTCTCTGTCTCTTTCTCTCATGCGGTAGTAGTGTGAGTGTGTGTAAGTATACTAGTAGAAGTACCTAGTTGTAGTGTCGATGAGTTCATTTGCTGTACCTGGACAAAAATCTTGCCCTAGGTTAAACTCCCAAGTACAAAGATAGGGCTGGTAATGGAATTATAACCCCAACAACAAAACCCTCTATGTATGTACAACCCACAAAAATACTCTTGTGTATTCTGTGTGTATAGGTATAAAGTAGAAAGACATACATACATGTATCAAAAAAATATAGTAATAATAGTAATAGTACAATGGTTCAGCAGACCATTAAGGTATTTCTCATCTCATCTCGTAATCCTATCCAACACCGTAAGTCAAGGACAGTGAAACTAAAAACGTTCCTTGCGATTAGTTTCTCTTTGCTAGAGTATAGTAATAGTCCAATCGTAGCAGGAGTACTACTTAAAAAGAAGAGGACTTCTCAATTTTTTTTTTTTGAATAAAACAAATCCGATTACCTAAACTGCTAGAGAGAAAAACCTTTTTTTTCCATTGAAATTTCTGAAATTCCTTGTTAATGCTTAAATATGAAATGAAGAGAGAGGAGTACTAGTAAGCACTTTGAAATATTTTAGGGAAATTTCCTTTTCCATTTTCATTTTGGTCTCCCTCCGTGTTTGTCTCTCTTTCTTTCTTTCTTTCTCTCTGTCCATATATACTACGCATATATAGAAATAGAATAGAGTTTTAGAATGAAATAAAGTAACAGAGTATAGTCAGAGTACATGGATTTATGAAGGTAATTTTCATGTGGCAGTCGTCGTTCCTGTTGCCTTTTTTCGCCTCCACACGATGAATACAGATTGTCGACTGTGGGCATATTGGATTTGGATTTGTATTTGAAGATTGTAGAGAGATAGTGAGAGAGTGAGAGAGTGAGAGAGAGAGAGCGAGAGAGAGAGAGAGAGCGAGAAGGAAAAGGACCGGGGAATTGTGGGGGAAAAGACTGATGCTGTGGGACAGTCATTCAGTTTCACTCTCACTCCGTGTGGATTCTTCCTACAATCCCGACTACTACTGCCATTTATTTAGCATATGACAATTACTCAAAATCCTTAACCAAGATTTCATTTCCCATATAGACAGTCCTCGTCTCATGTCATAAAATATACAATATCAGAGAGAGCGAGAGAGAGTGAGAGAGAGAAAGAGAGAGAGCAAGAGAGAGAGAGAGGATTAGATGCTTCAATAGTATAATATATTCAAACGAAAGATTCTCATCTTCATAATATCTACATTTGTGTATCTCTGTGCACTGTATGACCCTCTCCGAGTCTGAATTCTCATTCAAATGGTGTGTCAATTGTCAGAGTTACAAGAAGAGAGACAGACAGAGAGAGAGAGAGATACAATATACAATGACATATTTGGTATTTGTTAATAGACTGCAGGCGGTTAGAATTGCGTGTGCATACATACTTTGTAGTAATAACTTCCAATGTTAGTTCCAATTCTCTTTCTCAATCCCCAATATATTCTCCGATATACAGATATATATATATATATATTCTCATGGAAAATTTAGTGCAATTCGTTGAATCAAGTCCCTTTCCCTGTAAGTCCATCCACAATCGACTACTGAGTCGAATTAATGGGGTTTTTTAATTGGATAAAGTGAATTCATTTGGGATTTTGTATTTTGGTCAAAGAGAGCATGAGAAAAGTGCACGCGGACATAGTTGTATAGGACTTGTCTGTTGATAATACTTACATAAATGTATACCCTTGTGCATGTTATAGTTACATATAGGGATGTACATAGTGTGTAGACTACGAGTAATAATTCCAAATGGGAAATAAACATTAGACGAGCACAATAAAAGTGTGACGGTCATTAAAGAGATTGCTAAAAGTACACAGTGAAGATTTACGCGATATATTTTCAGCTGACACTTATTTTTACCTCATTCCAACTCTCATATATACTCAATTGCTCCAGCACAATATGGGTGGTAATGGCAATGGAGTGCAGGAGCACACAGTTACAACAGGCTTTTATTTGTCAAATTTCTTAGATTTTCAACAAAAAAAAAAAAAGATTCAGTGGGGTTTCAGTTTTATATACGGCATCATTTCAATAATAAATTTCCGAATGAAGTAGGTAAATAAATTAGACAATTCAGGGTGAACCTTTTTTTTCTTTCGGACTCATAGTATTAATTTTTGAACCGTGTGAATTCAATAAAATAAAATATGGGGAAAATGACTCGAATAAAATTCCCAAACAAATATATGTATACTTATGTATATACTTACTCTGTTTTTATATGTTAATAAGTAATGCAAATGGCAAATGGGGAGTCGTATAGTCGTAGTTTTGTAGTCAGAGAGTATAGAACAACGGCTGCTTGACATGTGTAGGAATTATGAATAAATTTTTAGTGACACAATGTACTCTACATGTTGATAATAGTAATGATGACGATGATGAGGTTATTTTTTTTGTTTATTTTTTTTTGCTTCTTGTGAGTTGCATATTATAACGTCGTCTTTTCATCTTGCTGAAACACTCTTGTAACATTGTTGATTGTTGTCCATGAGTCCATGATTATTTAACGTGTGCATACTCTACTGGTGAGCTCATCTCATATAGTCATTTTTTTCCCCTTCTAATTCGTACTCGTATATATACTCACTCTCTGGCCATTTTTGAACGCCGTTTTTTTCATGTACAATTTGACTATATATGCATTGTCTGTATTCTCTGTATCTTGTTTGAATCTGTGTGTGAGAGAACTCACACAAAACATAAAACATGTTTGGTTCGTATAATATACTACATGTGTAGGATTTTGAACATTACATATACTTTTGTATCTCCACTCAAATTGTTCTCTTCTTCTTCTTGTACTTCTCTCTGGGTCCTCCTTGGTATGCATTCACAATGGAATTGAATCTAATTTAAGGAGTGAGTGAGAGGTGGCTTGAAGCTATATACACAAAATTTATATTCTAATTCAGAGTCAGGGTTAAGAAGTCTTCTTCTTTTTCTTCATTTGGCTGCAGTTACAAGCTAGAAGCTCATTTTCGTTGATGCTCGTCCGTTTCTAAAGGGAATATGTATGTACATCCATGTGAAAATGTATAAAGGTGAAATAATATTATTAGGCATGTACACACGCGCACATACATAAGTATACATACACACATGTTCTTGTGTGATATATCTATAAACGTGTATTTCTATTGTAGTTTTGAGTTTGTGTGTATCGTATATACTTTCATGGAAAAAAAAAAGGATTTTTTTTTTGTGTGGTATTCGTTGGATGCACTTGCGTTACAACTTTTACGTTTTACGAGTTTCGCAGCAACGGACAACTTACCACTACTGACAATGAGAGGCTGGAAGTATCGGTAGTTGAGAGTGGTGACTGGATTCTTTATGTTCTATACAGTTGGGATGTACTTGTACGAGTGTTTGTAGTTTGTATAATATAGGTAGGTACCTATATTCTTCTTCAAAAGTTGAAGAAGAAGAAGAACTGGTACTGGATGATGATCTGCCTTTGGTTATGCATAATAATGCTATTATATATGAGTACTTTTACACACAATACGTCTACCTTTCCCATAGAAACTTTACCATGGCATAAAATTATGTACAGATTAGGATCGGGGTTTCTCCAGTGTTTGAACTATATGTATACCTATATAAGTTTTGAGTTTTTGAATTTTGAGATATGCGGTCACCAGTACAAGTGTCGGAATGTTTATACGGTTTGTTTTGTCATAATGGAGTCAGTAGTTAGTACATAGTTTAGAGTAAAACGTTGAAAATATTTCATACAACTCATACAGAATATCTACAGATCACAGATAGGCAATATATCTTGACTTTCCTGTACAATTCCTAAAAATGTATACATACACGTGTACATATATATCATATGAATTAAGTTTTTGGCTTGTCACATTTATTACTTTTAACTTTTAACCATTGTCGTATGTGTGAGTCCTCATCGGTATTGTACTGTCACACACAAATTGTTCAACTTTTCAAATCTCCATTCATGAGAAACACGGAATTGTGTGTGTGCAGATTAAGTTAGTACATATAAAGGGACTTTGAGCTCCTCTCAATAGAAAATCCAAATCTGTGTGAAATTATTGAAAAATATAAGTTATAGTATACTCTTTATTGGTTAAGTTTTTGGAGTTGGGATTAAGTACAATCTAAATCTGTACAAGTTAATTAAGTTGATAAACCGCCTGAAATATATATAGCGTATTAGAATTTAGTACATGTACTAAAAATTTATTTGTCAATGCAGAGTGTATTTAGATTAATGGAATGAGATTTGGATTAATGTTAGGGAATCTTAAATGAAATGAAATATCAACAAGGAATATATGAAAAAAGCCGACGAGGACGGGAATGATGACAAAATAATTGCAATAGTTACTTAAACTTTATTAATATGAATTAATAATTAATAATATAAAATGAATATTATTATTAGTTTTAAAAACTTTCCTCCGTACACATTTAGAATCTAGATTCTAGACTAGAATTTCTATAGTTCAATCAAATTGGGAGTTTCGAGTCAGTTCTAGCAAGTTTGAAATTGAATTAACATTTCGAAACTGGTTCATATTTATTCAATAATAATTTAGAAAGTCTCATATTGAATCTGAATCATAATCATGAATAAATTATAAAAATCTCTTCCAAGCAATTTCCAGTGCAGCCGATTTTATCATCGTTTTTGATCGATGCCCATTCCCAGGCAGTATTCAAAATATGAATTGACTTTTCGAAAATTTCAGATTTCAGCAAATGCTGCATATTTTACTAATTTGTAGTTTTTTAATTTGTGTTTAGTGACAATCTTCAGTTTATTTAATGTGAATCGCAATTTGTGTTAACTTGGCATCGGTATATCAAGACTGACATTAGTAAAATGATTATCTTTTAAAAATTGGAAACAGGAGTCCTGTTACAGGACAAGACTTGAGAGTATCGAGTTACTTGACAGTTTTTTTCAGATTAAAAATGAAATAACGATGTTGTGACTCGATATAAACAAATAGATTAATCAACAAGCAATGAATTGCAATTAAAGTCAAATTAAATTTGCATTACTTCTGGAAGAGTTCAAAGGGGCTAGCCTGCATATTAAAGTAAGTAATTGTAAGTATATATATAATATATTATACATCATTCCAACAAAAATTCCCGTCATTCAATTTCTAATACATATACATTTAAATAGCAATAAATACTTGCACAGAAAATATAATATTTGAGTGAATGAATGAATGAGCCATATGAAATGACGAGGTTTTTTTGAGGCACCGTCAAACAAAGTGGAGTACAGGGAGTGAAATAAAAAAAATAAAAATTACTAAACAGTTTACAGATATATTATAGTAATAAGAAGTAACTGACCGCTGACCATATATACCGTCTCTCTGATTAATCAATCTCTTCATAAGTTCAAGTCAAAAGGACACACAATATAGTGGTATGTATATGTATAGTACACTAACTTTTATTCGTAATATAAAAAAATACATGTTTTTTTTAATTAAACTGATTTAGAATTTGAGGATTTAGTTAAAAGGACTGAACAATCCTCATTCACCAACAACATGTTAATATACTTATCGTAAGACTTGTATAGCGATATTACGTATTTTTTTTTCATTTTCCTTAACCATATATATATGTTCTACATACATACTGATACTCATATAAGACATATGACATATGACCGTCGTATAGAATTGAAATAATTATTATTATGGTAGATTTTCATGTGTGTGAGCAATTTCCCACAATTGGTCAAATTGGCTTTCTGGTTGACTCATGCTGCACCACTATCCTGTCCAGTCATCTAAACTATACTATATACTTCTATACTTACTCTTGCAGGAGAAGAAGAAAAAAAACTCAAATCGAGTACTAGATTACAGTAACTCTTATGTATACGTACGGATACATTTATACATGTGGTATAAACTGTGTGGTACATACTCGGTTATAACTTATAACCAGTGAACAGTTTTCCAGTTCAGCACAGCAAATGGTAGCCAAATAGTAATTTGATTTGACTGTCCCCTTCGCGTGTATGTATATCAAATCCAAGACTATGAGGGGTCCAAATTAAAAACAAAGTACTAGTAAGTACAAAGTAAGGAAAGATACTGAGGAGTTAGTATCTACATTATATACATATCTATTCCGCTAGATAAGTGATGATGATGATGATGATGTCAATGTCTCTCAAGAACCCTGTCACATACAATATAGAATAATACAATTTTTGACTTGTAATTTAACATGATTTTTATTTTATTTTATTTTTTGCCATGGATCTTGTTCCTTGTTCTTATCGTTAGTGCTCGGAATTAGTCAGAGACTCTTAACTTAGGATTCATTGCTCGGTGTGTATAAAAAACATAAAACATCCTCAATTTATAAATTGGGAACTCTGTAGAGTATGTCTATTATTGTCTATCTATATATACACATTTGATATTGACAGTAGACAGGAAAATAAACTACATATGTATGTAAATAATATTCCCCATAAAGTTCCCCGTATACATGTACATATTTAGCGGATATGGGGATGTATCTCGTTCCTCGTATCCCTCCAAGTCACCCCTCGGTTTAAAACAAGTCCACCGCCACCACACAGCATATCATATCAAAATTTCATATCATATCACACGACTGGGAAGCTTTTAAAAAAATCAAACGAGTACAAGAAATAAAACTTGGGCCTTTTTCCTTTTCCTCTCTATCTCTCCCTCTCTCTCTCTCTTTCCTTTCCTCTCCGTTCTAGTCTCTAACTTATTGTATTAACAATTTGAAATGGAAAGGCAAGGAAAACCTTATATATTGTCATTTTCTTGTAGATAAGAGTAACAAAATATGACTAATCGTAAGCAGAAAAAAACCATTACTGTTTGAGAGTGTACATACAATAGTATACTATTTATATCTAAGTGTACATAAAAATAGACTACTCTGAATACTTATTAAGATTTTTTTTTCTCGATTTTTTGTAGGCAGAGATTTTAAAAATTTTGGATAGTTAAAAAAATAAATTAGACTTTTCTAGTGTCCTGCTTCAAGTTCCAAGTATATTATACATTATATGTGTGTAGAAGTTGCTGGTTGCTGGATGTTTTATTTTGGTCTAGTTTAGAATTTAGAGCGGAGACGGTTGCTCGGAGCAGAAATGTTAAATTATATAATGGGTTGTAGTGTATGTATGAGTGTTTGTTTCGTATTCTCGTGACTGGACGTGAGATTTAAGAGGGTATGTAGTATGTATGTAGAACAGAGATGTTTGCATGTTGTTATTAAATCAACTTCAACTCTCTACATATAATACAGTATAATAATAGAGAGAAACATGTCATATATATGTAATATATTTCAAGTTGTGCAAAATCTCAAGACTCTCTAGACGTAAAACTGAATGGCTGAAGGCTCTTAATTTCTGATGCATCTTCTGAATCTTGAGCTCCGCTCTTGTTCTAGACTGCATACTGCACTACACTTCTTATCACATTTTGTCTCATACTCGGGAAATATAAATATATACAGTATAGCTTGTATGCATTTATTATATTCTGGCTCTACATGTACATCCTTTAAATTACAATTATTATGATTACAATTGCAAGCCCGTCCATTCTCTGACCTGGGTAGAGAGATTTGAATAACCCATGAATTTTCTTCACATGTCGAACATGAATTTAACAGATGCAACTATATATTCAGTATTATACATATAATGGATTCTATTCATGTGGAATGTATATTTTCAGATTAAAATTGTCTTAAAATAGTTGACATTGTGAGTGTGTTGTGTAATTTAGAAGCTGATCTGCCAGTAATCAATGACCTAGGTTATTCAATTTCAAATTTAAAAGAGTACAAAGTAAAAGAGTACCTTTTGTAAACTTTGTGTTGGTCCTGGTTCAAATGTATCCTCTGTTAGTTTTTCCTATTCGTCTTTATTACTCGGAAGAACAACCACAGAATTTAATGCTTGCTGCAAACCTGTCTAGTGTCGAACGAATATGTCTCGTAGTTTTTTTTCAAAGGAAAAACATTAACATTTTGAAACAAAAAAAAACACACCTTTTTATGTGTATTTATTGTACAAGATTATATGTGCTGCAGTATGAAATGAACGTCTGTCTCTCCTCCTGTGCAAAATGTATTCATAGAAACCACAGTATAAGATTATACATGTTTTTTTTTGTATATAGAACATATTATTATATATTGGGCTAGTACATGGATGGATATGGATTAATTGAAGCATTCACAATTTACCATACGGTCCATGTTCAATCTCCAACCTCAACTTGAAGCTGTCTGCGAGTTTGATTATGTCTATGAACGATATATCTCATAAATTGTATACACGGATACATATACCTATGGGCATTCTTATACTTTTATTACTTGACGTTATACTCAAATTGAAAATGATGATTATCATAATATGCATAAGTACATGGGTATGTACATGTATATTCATGTCACATAACTTTGTTCATGTGTGTAATGTAAGACTTACATTACACACGCTCTTCAAGACTTTGAAGGAATATCATCATGAAGTGTATTAATAACATCTGTCCTTAGACTTGCTATTGGGTTGAACGGATATAAAATGTAGACATTCATGGTTCATCAGCATCAGAAAAAGGAATCATCTCTTATATTAAATTCCTCGTTCATCATTCTCAGTTCTCAATTCATCATTCTCTGAGTAAGAATTCAAGCATAAGTATTACATGCATTTTGTTATAAGAATTTTCTTATACAATAATTTGTGTGAAAATATTTTAAAAAATAGTCTGTCACCGAGAAATAAATGAGAAGCAAAAAAAAATATATATTAAAAAATGCAATAGGAGTTTTTTTATAGATGCAGGTATCATATAAAATTCGAAATAGTAACAAACTTGTTTCATATAGTAATGCCGGCTTTACTTCTCGATCACTGATAAACTTTTTTTTAATACATGTATAAGTTGAAATTATTGGTGAACTTTCACCTTCTCGTCTTTTCCACATGTTTTTACGTCCAGGTTCAAATTTCTTGAGTACACAGTACACACACATTCGCTCTCTCACACAATTACTATCTCATGTAAAATAATACGGTAATTCGAGACAGACTCGGAATGAAATAGACAGAATGAAATTGTATTTGAGTTAGTGTGACTGTGAGTAGTGCTCACGGAGTACTTCCATGGCACCGAAGTTATAGGAAATCTAGTAAATATGTAGCAAATATTTTGTATAAGTTTCGGAACATGTGTGTGTATTTCAGTATTTATATGGTATATGTAATAATATGTATATCTTTTTGTATTTACCCGTGCACGCATGAGACGTCAAACACAACATGAATATATTAATATATATATTCTGAGTGAGAGATATGGAAAAAAACGTTACACTATGCAAAAACTGTATGATACATTGGACATTGATATTAAGTGTGTCTCCCTGACACGAGTTTACCCATATATTTCAATTGTGTGGAAACTCAAAAGTGTACGAGTTTAATATGTGACTTGGTCTTATGTTGGTAAGTAAATACATTGTATTTGACTGTATTCCATATTTTAATGCTAGTTTAAAGTTGTCTGACTCTGACTTTGACTCTGGTGACTGCTGGTAATAGTAGTGAATAGGTATACATTTACATAGTCAAGAAGCTGGGAAAATTATTGTATTCGTCAGCAATATATATACTTGAGGTTTTTGGATATTCTTACGTGTCTTACGAAGCGTAAACACTTTTTTCTTTCTTTGTGTTTCTTTTTCGTCCCTCATGATAAACTTTGGGCCATGTTCATTTGGTGTGTTGTTGTGTGTACTTTGTATTGTCAACTGCAATCGGGATTGTTTCTCATTTCTCATCTTCTCATATCGTTTTGTTTCAGTGGTGGAGAGTTACATTACATTTTGAATTTAATTTTGTCTTCTTTTTTTTCTCATTATCCCCCCCTTTTTTTTCATTGTTTTGTTGTTTATTAGTCAAGCTACTTGAAATACGTTTTATAGATTCTACTGCATTCAAATTACAAGAAGTTTCCGTGCATAGTATCCAATAGTATGCAATGTGTAGGCTACTTTGTATCCAGCATTTGTATAACTTCAAAGAGTAAAAACACAATAATGATATGCAGGCTTGAAACTCTTTGACTTTTCACTCGTTTGGTTTCGTCTCAGAGTTAGACGTTTTAATCTTATCGGGCTACCATTTGGCACACGCATTTTACTTTTCACGAAACATGTTTTGCATTTCACAGGTTTCAAAAAGTTTTTCACTTCAAATATACTTGCTGAAATTAACAACTTTAGACGTATTCGTGGGTTTATTGTTTCAATCTCCAGTCAACGTAATTTCTCTGAGCTTTAAACGAATTTGGAATAATGTATTATACTCTGGAATCTCATTACTTGGAATAATTTTTCCATAGGTACACTATCAGCCTTGGATAAAAATAAAACAAAGTCTTTGATTGTGTGAGTCACATAATAGAGTGGCCAAAGAGTCCTCAAACATACAAAATCAAAAGTCAAACAAGTGGTAAATTGTCTCCTCTTCATCAGTATATACTGCATTCATATAATAAAGTAAAAAGACAGGAACCGGAAGTACATCGTTTCCTTTTATCAGTCTCGTTACCCCTGCATGTAATTGCTTTGCTACCACCTCTCAAACGCGATCCCAACACTCACTCACTGTAACTTGTATATATATATATAATGTAATGCATCATATCTTCATTCAATATATGTATAGAATCTATTTTATATTCTCAATTCCATTATAGAATTAGAATTTCGCATTCGTTCAACTTGCCGCAGTCATGTTGTCGTTACGTTAATAATAATTACGACAACGTCAACCAATTTTTATCATATATATGATATGTATTACAAAACAAAATACTAAAGAATTCACGACCAACTCTGTCCCGTCTTTATAATATCTTTAGGACGGAGGAGTTCCCATATTCTGCTCCAGTGTACACAAATTAAACGAAGAAAAAAGGTGGTTTTAGATGAATCATTCATTGTCGTATTCTCTCTCATTGTAAAATACTCTTACACAGGTACTTACTCTCATTACTTTTGTCTTGGAAAATAATTAAACTCGTATCCGCAGTGAAAGAAGGGAGATTGAAAGAATTCAAATGACTCTTATAAAAAAAAATTGGATTTCTCACATTTTCATTCTCTCTATGCGTAATGGAAAATAATGTAACATGGCCAAAATGACTATGTAAGAAAAGATCAAAAAAGTACATTATGTGGATATGCGTATCTACAGAGCATATAGGGTAACAACAACAAGTACATTTTTTTGTTTAATTTTCTTTCCCCCCTGTTATTCTGTGTATGTCTATTCCAACAAGAGTAAATAGAAAACTATAAAAAATCTACTGTACAAATCTACAGACACTGTAGAATACTCCCCGAAGGAGAGAAAAAAAATGGAAATACATCCAAGCAGGCAAAAACAAAAAAAAATAACAAAAAAACAAAGCGAAACAGTTTGCATGCTCGCCCTCTCAAAAAAACGAAAAACGACCAGTTTGCATGGTAAAAGCTGGTAAGGGAGTAAATTTTCCAAATTTTGGCCTCTCTCTCTCTCTCTCTACACACACACAGTACGTACACAGTTTGTATAGTTCCAATGTTTAGACAATATCCCACTTCCGTTACCAAGGGTTGAGGCTTTCAACTTGAAACCCTCTCTGCTTCTCTCTAGCTCTCTGTTTCCCGGATATTGCACTCAGTCGCCATGTAACTATATTGTATAAACACATGCTGTATACCATACATTTTCGTATATCCACTGTGTATATATTAAGGCTGGAACTTTTTTCTCCCAAAAAATCTAAACATTCGTACTCTTCACCATGGTTATAATATCCTCCACATGTATTTTCTTTCATTGTCATATTACATTTATTTCAATGTCCATGTCGATTCGGATTTTCCCAGTCAGAGGTTTCATTTATTTTCAAGTCCCTACAAACTATTTCATCGTATTAGCAAGGTTTTTTCCTTTTTTCCTTTTCCTTTGAAATCCATGTATGTCGTGATTTGAAATTCGAAATTTATTCAAAATGCAATACTGCAGTGCGTGAGAAAACTTTGTATGTACGTATACTTTGTGGATGACTGAATCACTGCAATGCAATATAATTGAGCTTCAAATGCACCGAAGCGTTGCTATTATAGTGTAATGATGTATGGTGAGTCTCTATTATATTGTACGCATAAAGTAGAACCAATACAATTTTATAATATAATTATGTTTGAAATTCAGAAAGGGAAAACGTGTAGGTAGACATTCATGCTATATGCTACTCAATGTATACCTAGTAAGGTATTATCTACACACAAACTATACAACAAACAGTAGAGGTAGGTAATAATGATATGGAGTCGAATGGATGGAAAACCTTCGACGTTTTAAGTGAAGTGAGAAAAGCATTATTACTTTAGTCCGGGTTTCGGGAAACCAACATCACCACCGAATATCGCATGTCAATATTTTGGGGATTTGGACCGCCATTAAAATCCCAACGAGTAAATTAAACCCTGTGTGCATGTATATAGAACTATACATTGGGCAGGGTTTGGACCCTGTATTTTTTGGACCGACATTTTCAAATTCAAGTAGGATTTAACATTTAATATATATACTTATTTGTACTTTATCTTCGAAATCCAAGTTGTTCGTCATTCGCTTTACATGTCGATGTCGTGATTCTTGATTTTTTTTCCGAAAAAAAAATGGCATTAAAGTGTTACACGAAAGAGCTTTTCTCCTAACGATTTTTTCAAATCTATTGCTAAATATCTTGGATGAATTGTAGATTGTGAACGATTAGCTAATAACTTGTAATATAAAATGTAATCAGATAATTTGGTTCGTTAGCGCGTTTCATTATAGAAAAGCACGGAAGGAAAACTGAGGGATTAAATGTGAAAGTGAAATTGGAAGAGAATAAAAAAAAAAGTTTTAATTAGAAAATTTTTGGGTGGGCGAGTAACTATCTAAACCACCTAACATTTCTCAGTTATCAACGTAGAACCTTATACGTACCTACATGCATTTCACCTTTCATCGATTCCAACACGATAATTTAAAACCTATAGTAGGTACATTTCTTTCATTTCCACCAAATATTGTTTTTAGAAACCAATTTTCAATTCCAAGCATTGCAAAATATTCAAGTTAGATGATACACGGGCAGATTGTCTCTTATATACATAATAGAGTTGTTTAGCAATGATGGATATAAAAAAGAGTAATAATAATAATAAAATACAGGATCCGGAATCCGGATGCTGCGACAATCGATCATAAAGGTTTCAATTGAAATGTATTACATTTCTCTCACAGCCAGACTCCGATATATGCATACGGAGTCTGGCAATAAACAAATGTGTGCTTACATATATTATTATACATTTACATACTCGGTATACATTTTCTAAATATTCTGTATGCAAACGTCTTTTATAGAATTTCGTTCGGTATGTATGTAGTATGGAATGGCAAACTTGAAGAGCTTGTATATAACTCGTTCGTTCTCTAATGTTGAAAAAGCCACAGTTTCATATATACTGTGTTTGGAGTTGGCTGCTTAGCCCTGGGCCCATCTGTCGATTAGCAAATCTTGCTAAATATTATTATTGCTTTAGCCTTCGTATTATACTTGGTGGATCTCAGTCCGAAACCTACACACACACACATACGCACACTCTCTCAAGTGATTCTAAAAGCTAAAGCATGAACATACCCGCCTGGCTTCCTTCGTTCTAATATATTTCTCTATTGTATTATGTTTTATTATATGTTCATTCAACCGCCTCCGTGTATTGTCTCTCACTCACTCACCCTACCATTTCACATGGTAGACCAAAAGGAAGAAGAAGAGGCGAAAAAAGAATTTTAGAAATTCAACTCGCATTCTCAAAATCATCTTCTCTCTCTCTTCCTCTCTCTCTCTCTCTCTTTCTGACTTTCCATCTAAAATACTCAAGATGAATTTTCCAAAGTCTATTCATCAACATCCACCCATCTTTTCCTGCTGACGCGTTGTATTCGTATGCATATATATATGCATATTCCAATGCAGCATAAAAAATACATTTCCTTTTTTTTATCCCTGTGTAAATTCACTCACGATGATCACATTTGACTTTTCGTCTACGCATAATTTTAGTATAAATTATTATTTAATTCTTTTATATATATTGTAAAATCATCACTCGCCGTTAATGGGGATAATAATGATGAATTGTACATGAAATACCTTACCATTCTTTCTTCAGAGAAGAAGAAAGCAAAACATAATGAAAACCAGACCATAACAACGAAATTGTAGTCATCCAAAAAATGTTGAATTCGAGTGTCATCTGTATGAAATATGAATGAAGGCGGTTGTTGTTGGAAAGGAAAACGGATCAGATTGAGCAACTCAATAATTATTGTTGCATTGTTGTCTTCACATCTCCCGTCCCCATTCAAAAGTCCAAGTTCAAATGTTCTCTCTCATAACTTCCATAGGACTTGGTGTTCTCGTTGTTGTCACTCCACCTATATTTTATAGTAATAATAATGATGATGGTCAGGTTGCAAGGGAATGTAAAGAGAAGCCGAAATATATGTACAGCACCTGGTATTTTGAAAACATGGCAATTTTTGTAATTGTGGACAAAGGAAACAATAGCGAGTAACTGCATAGCCATTTTCATAAGTAGCAACTTGGACGCAGAGTAAATTGTAGAGAACTCGTAAGAATTGTTTCACCGAGATGAAACAGAAAATCTCTCGAGGCACTCCGTTGTTTCTTTGATGAGAGAGAGAGAAAGAGTAAAGACAGAGTGTGGTTTTTACCGCAGGGAATATTGTAAACATACATATATAGCTGTATATAAATGGAAGGGAAAAGTAATTTTCACTCGTACAACTCACGTCAAATCTAATAAAGCAATAAAAAAAGTTTCTCCAAAGGTCTCTCTGTCTAAATCTAATCATATGATTTGTTTGAGAGCGCACACCAAATTTACTCTGTTCAAAGGTGTAACAACGTAAAGACGGCTTTGCAGATTTTCTTATTTTCCTTCACAGAGAAAAAGATTTTTTTATTTATGATATTTCTTACTCAATCCCTACAACATTATTGAATTACATACCGGGATTCGAACAATAAAATTTCCCGTCTAGCGGTACGCAAAAATGAGTGAAAGATGACTTGTTCTTTTTGTGTGGGAATTTAGAGAGCACCAGTGCACATATACCTACGTAGGTACTCATGCATAACTAACCTTTGACTTTCTTGGATCTCGAATTTGTGCTGAAGGCGAGACTGCTGTATTTGTATTGAAAACTATAGAGTTTCCTGTGCATACACTCACTTAATTGTGGTATAATGTCATGGTCAAAATTTTGTTCGAGGAAGGAAAATATAATGATTTTGGTCTAGAATTTAAGATAGAGGAAAATTTAATGTGAATTTCATTTTATTAGATTCAAATGTATCACTTTGTTATTATAATTAGGTAGAAGGAAACGAATATAATTTTTGTTTGTACAGAAATAAAAGGAAACGGAAAGTTTAAAGATATATGCTATATGCAAGGCATTGGGAAATTTCCAGAAATTAAATCATAGTGACAAAAATAATATACACAACAATTTTTCGACGTTCGCATTTAGTAGCTTAACCTCTGCCCAATCAATAAATAAGCTACCTAAACTGTTTAGCAGTGTACATATCATTTGAGTCAAGCGTTTGTGGTTTAATGCAAGATAAGTCATGGGGAAAGATAAAACGACTCGTTTAATGATTCCGACAGTTTGCTTAAACCCAACAGCTATATAATAATAATATTCATATTATTGTTATTATATTATAAAAGGTTGGTAATGAACATGTCTTTTCGAAACGTGTAGCTTTTTCTTCAGTGTGTAATCTTTATAATATTATTCAGAAAAACAAATGTTTTGTACAGTGTAAAATACCAATATCAAATTGATATTGTCAATGTGGTAAAAATCCAAAGTAATAATTTTGTAATGTATCTATATTATTAGTTACATTTGACATTCCAGAATCCAGTTATGGATGACTAGATATATTATACCTAACAAAATACAAACATTTAGGTAAACAAAGACCGAAATGGGAATGACACAATAGAAAACAAATAAATAACACTTTTTCAAGAATCACATTAATGAAATGAATGAAGATGTTATATTTTCTTTCATCGTCGAACATGCAGATAGATAAATATGGGGGGTGACATCACTCTGTATTTATTGGCATACTATAACATAAGTATACTTAAACTATATTTAGACTTGGAATGACTCGAGTTAAAAGTCGAAACTACTGTGTGTGTGATATAAAATTGTATGTGGTGATTAAAGTGAAATCTGGTTACTAGATCATTTATTTATTCTAAAAAATGCTCGCAACAAAAGCTTGAATAAATTTCTGACTCTCTCTCCTCTCACTGGACATTCAAAGTATATGTAGAAGGGTAATCTGGTTCTGGTTTTCATTTTTTTTAATTCTCCAACTACTCGAATGTGTGTGTTTGTGTGTATACTACTGTATACTATACATTTAATTTGGTTTAAGCTGAACAATTCTGCACATTATAAGTGAGTATTATTATGCAAGGTTTTTTTCTTTTCATTTAACAAGTTTTCCTTTCATTCACTCATGACAGTAATAATAGACTTGATGAGCATTGGAAAAAATTTTGAATTTATTATTATTATGTATCCTTCATGTCCTTACGTACTTTTTTCCTGGTTCATTTTACACGTCCTTTAGTATTCATGTCCAATTTTCTCACTATGTATAATGGCATAAAGTATCTGTGCATAATATGTATGCGGTCTTATGACGAGTTCACTTTTACTTATACTCTCAAATTACTTTTTCTTTCATTTGAAAAAATTTGCAGAATGTTGATTGTGTTTTTTTACGATTCAATTTTTTTTAAATAGAATTTTGCAACTACAATAATTAATTTT
Organism: Gisinianus flammeolus; assembly: GCA_034699125.1. Taxonomy (NCBI): domain Eukaryota; kingdom Metazoa; phylum Arthropoda; class Collembola; order Symphypleona; family Katiannidae; genus Gisinianus; species Gisinianus flammeolus. The sequence continues at coordinate 25,241 of JAIUND010001263.1, forward strand.
ACAATGACAATTTAATACTTGTAAAATTCTGGGAACAACTTTGTCATCCTTTTATGTAAACTCTGGTTGTAAAGTTGTTTTGTCGTCTATTATTCTGTTGACTTTACCGGGTAAAGTTTACCCTGCGTAATTTTTCATTGCATTGCTTTACGTCCAAGAAATGGGAATGTTTTTTTAGCAAAGTCTAGAAAATATCTATAGTTTGGATAAAAACGAGTTATGGTTTTATTGTTTATTAATAGATATAGCTGGAGCTGGAGAATAAAAGATAATTATATAGAGATGAAAATGAGAATTTCAGAATTCTTTTACGCATAAGATAAAAGTATAAAAGAAACAATGCAATGCCGTTTAAATGTAATTAGTATTAATACAACGTATCCCTCGCGATGTCAGTGTCCACCAGTACATTTGTCGTTGTACAAAACAAATGAAACACATGTGTTCGTATTAGAATTACAAGTTAGAAACCGTCATCAGTTGAAAAATCCCATGTGGATAATCCAAACTTTATTGTCATCTGTCATGTTTCGTATCTCTATCTTTTTATCTTTATCTTAGCTTACATATGAAAGTGTGTGTGGTAGTCCTATAGTGTGAATTTTTCTTTGAAATGGAATCATTTATATATACATAGAAATATATTGATAATTATACGATCGATATTGATGTTGGTAGAGATTGCATTTATGCGTAGACAGCAGATGAAAGATTTTGTTTCTTTCGCCTTGAAAAAGTCTCGTGCGACCAATCTGATTGGTTTTTTTTACTATATCCCTGGATTACTGTAGCAAGCACGAGATGAAAAGGAACAGATTTTTTAACATTAGCCAATACAGTCAAAAGGGGATGACTCATGTAAAGGGTATAGATGATACTTATACAGTTGAAGCTACTCACAAAGTCAATAAAATGAAGAAAATGGAAACAACCGTATCAAAAATAATTCTTGTGACAACTGATTAAATTGTATTGAAAATTGAAAATTACTTATTTTGTTTTTTTTTCATGTTCTCATTTAAGGAACATGCAGTGACGGCGAGGTTACAAATTGTAACTCACAGTATAATGTATGGCGTGACGTAAATTCATTGAGCAACGTTAAAATTTTGTCAATAGTGTATATTCAAATTCCTGATTTAATTTATCTTGAAATGATTCTCATGTTAATATAGTATGGAAAATGTATTCCAAACCACAAATGCTAATACACGAAAAAAACTAACTTTTATTAGTATTATAAAGTATGCCGGAGTACAGAGAAGAAAGGCTTTTAGAGGTGATGGTTTAAATTCTGAAGTAGAATAGAGAAAATAATCATGTATAATATAAATTAAAAATTATAATTTTGACTCTTATCCTTAGTCCACAATCCATATACATATACATATAGGTATTTACGAGAGTTGTTTCTCTCAGGATCATGCTCGTGTAAGTTTCCATGTTGATTTTATACGAAAAGAATATGAATAGAATGGAAAGAGTATGAAGTAGATGCACAAAAGTACAAAATATATTAGTATAATGTAAGTATTATTTGTTGGGGTTTTTTCAACGTGGCAACGCAAATTCATTTGACAGAATTTATTAGCGATGGAATGAAAGTGTGAAAATAAAATAATAAATATTGTTATTCTAATGACCTATAGACATAGAGTCAGAGAAATGACATGTCTGTGACATATTTTTTTTATGTGTAATGTGTACAGTTGTACATTCTCTACAAGATGGATGGATGAATGGTAGTGTGTATGAGATTTCTATCAAATGTAACACACGGTACGAAAACTCCAAGTGCGCAAAACATGAAAAATATTATTGCTTTCCGATGTAATGTATAGTTAAATTTACCATTTAGCCTATAGCTACTCTCATACTTAAATATTTTGGAGTCAATATTTAATTGGCTAATTCTCGTACGCGTAAGTAGGTTTAGTTCATTCTATCGAGGCGAGAGGATCGACTATTAGCCACATGTACACATTTGATAGCATACTGCATAAGTACCTATATTTATTTCATTATGTATATTTATTTCATTATGTAAACATACGCGCAGAGAATAACCGAGATTCATGCGAGTTTTTTGTTTTTGGTGAATCTTGAGTCGATAATACATTTATTAGGACTTGAGAATTTTGTAATTTTCCCCATTAACCAGTTATAATAAACACAGTGTATAATTTCTGAATGGTTTTCATGTTTGTACCTCTGTATTCATATATGTATTGGTATGATAATGAGAAATTAGTATACCTACTACATTCCATATTTACATACAAGTATTGCGACTATTGAAATCTCCATGAGATATGATGAGTTTTGTATGTGTTGTTTTGTCATTTAAAAGTATTATTATTATCAACAAGGTGACTAATTATATTGCTATTGTATTGTTCAATGGGGATAGCTGACCACATCTATACATACCATATGAGTATTGTAGTAGAGGTTTATCTCTCATACCTGCATAAATAATAAATATAGACAAATGATGATGGCACTGTTGTACATAACCATTTAGCATAAATTTAAACGCTTGAGTATATTTCCTTTAGAACTTTGAAAATGTTTAGAATTTAGACATGTTCGGTGAAATATTCAATTAGAGAATTTTTGAAGAAATGTATAGTACAGGTAAATCTGTATTTACCTGTACATATGTCGCGTATGTATATGCGTGTACAATGCACATACTTGGTTATGCGTTCATGTATATAGATGATGCACAAATACATTTATCTTGTGCATTTATCTTGTCCTCAAATATACTATTAATAATAATGCAAAAAATGAGCCTAATCGAGGGTGTAAATACAAAACGGAGGTCATTTTGTTTCTCGATACAATCAACCTGTTATATATGTACTTGTTTGTTAAATGATTCCATTTTGTTTCTACGATTCTAAGCAAAACCGCTGAATGCTCTAAAAGTCTATGTATATAGGTGTAATAATGATTCTGTAGCAGAGTAAAGATGAGATATTTTCAAGGTCTTGTCATCATCTCGCTCCTTGACACATCAATAATCAATACGGATAGGGTAATATAATTACTTTCCTATATGTCCATTGCTTGTTTGATGCACTCTCTTTGAACTAGTACCAGTTTCAGTGTCGAATTTTTTTCCATGCATCATTAGATTAGTGTTAATTACAATTTCTGTACAAATACATTGAGTTTTATCTTCATATGTGCTGCATAAAAGCATTCATTAGATTATAATTGCATGATATACAGATTTTTTTCTTTTCATTTTCATTCAGTCTCTCATCAATATGGTTTTTCGTTCAAATAAATTATACAATGTCTAATCCACTTAGGATTGCTTATTTTGGGATAATAGTAACTTAATTGACTTTTAATTCTTCTATACAACTGCGGTGACGGCTGTGTTTTTTTGAGTTGAGTCCTTTGACTTCCTTCCAAAAAAAAACAAGATTCACAAGGTCGCAATTATCAAAAATATTAAGGTCTAAGCGTAACGATCCCGATTTCACCGACATTACAGATATATACAAAAGGTTGGGCGAGCAATAGCAATCAGCAATGAGCGTGGACTCATTAATCATTATTATTTATACTGTGATAATTTCGACTGCCAAATATTGACAATGTGTGTAATGATATTTCATTTTTCCTTTCCGTACTGGGAATATTTTTCCTGTTCATTTTTTCTTTGAACCTCAAAGAAAGTAACTCGATACTTGTTGTTGACGACTGGAGATTTGGTCGATAAATATTTTGGAATGTCAAATGTATAGAATCCGTTGAATTTCACAGTCTTTCAAGTTATCTGATTTGAATGCATACGTTGTTTAAAAGTCAAATTTGCATTCCATTCTATATTACATGGGAAATAAGAATGTGTAGTGTAAAATGCAGAGATTGCAAAATAATTAGTTTGAAAATTGTAGGAGGGAAGCAGGGGGAGAAGAATTTTGAATTACTAGTGAGAAGCATTTTTTATTGCAAGCGAAACATAAATTTTCAGTACACAAAGTTACGTATATGACACCGTACGGCGTACGCAGTGGTAAAAGAAAGGAAATATTTATGTCATGTCATACTCTGTCAAGGCTTCAAATTTCAAAATGGTACAGAAAAATTCGTTGCGTGTACTTTTTCTTTTGATAATGGACATGTACGAAATGAAATTGTTACAATATATTGAACAACGAGTGAAAAATTGAATTAGCAGGGATGAAAAGAGAAAAAAATAGTTAGTTGCAGACGGTGTCCAATCCTTTAACAGAATTTCCCATAACTATATACCTTTGCCTTTCTACTTTATTTTGAACAAATGGTCGCCACATCATTGAAAAGGAGAAAGAAGGATAGAGAGAGAGAGGGAAAAAAGCTTTTCTTCCAGTCATTTACCTTCTTCAATCAATAAATTACTGATACCAAAAGTTCTGGACAGTTTCCAGGGGGTTTTATTGGCCCGATTTTTATGGGGATTTTTTGGACAGAATCCTGATGTTGAACTGTTTTCTCTTTTGTGGGATTTTTTCTCTCTCGATACGAGAACACAAGTATAGGTACATAAGGAAGTTGGATGTTCTTACATGCATGCACGGGTATTTTATAGCTTAGACAATACATCTACCTTTACCCATTTAACTTCTCTCTCTGTCGATTAGTTGATATTTATCTTTGTGGGTTTGATCATCACGTCAACATCTATAATGATCTAATGACTACCCATTTCTTTACCATTCCTCCTACATCTCGATTTCAAAATCCATGCAAAATTTAGAGTCACTTTGAGTAATGAGAAAGCCTGACATAATAATTCGACTATGATTAGAAATATTTAAATAAATTGTATGTAAACTGTAAGCATAAACCATCATCCACGGCCTCGCTTTAAACTTAACTGCTATATTGTAACACACAACGCAACACACACTCCGGCTAAATTATAATTAATACTTCCCTTCAAAAACATGTACGACTTTTGAACTCAAATCTGAAATAATTAAGACAAAGGTTGTGTAAATAAGAATCGCTCGTTTAATTCTCTGTACCAAATTGAAAGTGGAGGACTAATGATTGAGTTCATTCAAGGAAATTAAGCCATTGTTAATACATTATGTGAACAACGGCAACATGTACATGTTTAAATGCCGTGAATTCATAATGAAAACCATGAAAATAGTAGTGGAGAGAGCAGAGAGAACAAGTTAGTTCGAAGTCTATATTTGTAATAATATCATGAAGGGTTAAAGAGTTGAAAAGTTCTGAATGGAAAATTTGGAGCAATTAATGTATACTAGGTATATGTGTAGTTATGGAGAAAAAGTATGGGCTAAAGAGTAAAGACCCTTGAATTTCCAATTTTCCAACTCCGTGACTGTACACATGACTTTCAGAATCCCGTTGTCTCTGTCATCGTTCAAATGAGATCTAAATTGAGCAGTGAACGAGAGTTTGTCACTAAAATTGGATCCACACACAACTCACACAGTGTTTAATGAATGCACAAACTGTGCTCTATTCTCAAATGGCTTGTACATACACACTGTATGTATTGCATTGCACAGACACATGAATCCTGTCATGTGTGTGCATTTAAGCACACACATTATATAGTCTCGACAGTTCAAAATGTACCCGAGCTGATGCACTTATTTTCCCTGTTTTTTTCTTTATATAACACGGGTAGATCCTTGCTGCATAAAGTACTACATCAGCATGCTAATTGTTTAGTCCACATTTAATTTCGTGGTTAATATTTAAGTGCACATTGATCACAGTGGAGTGATGTACTGGGGAAAAAAATAGATTTGAATGCCGATTTTTATCATCTGTTTGTCTATAACTGGATAAGGAGCTCAAGGGCTTTCGTTCAATGTTCTCAGGAAATATTTGAAAGACATTCACGTTAAAATATATATTTATATATACGACTTCAAACTAAAGCTCTTCCGTTTCTCATTTTGATTGACTTTGAAGAGTTGTAGAATGTGAAAATGGCTTTACTGCTATTCAAATTGCAATTAAGCTTAATATATGTTTATGTCAAGTTAACTCTTCACTATTTTTTTTCCTTTAGAGTCTAATCGCAGACATAAATTGACACTGAAAATCCTCTCTGAACATGGCACTAATTAAATAATAAAAAAAAGTAAATATACATGTATGTATATAGGCAAACTAAAAAGAACGAAATGAAGATTAATATTAATGCATTGGTCTTTGACTTTCCTTTGGACATTTTTGAAATTGTCCGGATGAACAGTATAGAAAGAAAAAAAAAATCAAAAGCATTGGTATACGGCATCGTTTCGTTTTATTTTATTTAAGATGTGGAATTCTTTTCTCTCTCCATGTATATTTTATTCTGGTGATTCTGAGTAGTTGGGTTTCTCGCTTTTGCTTCTGGAAAATGCTGTTGCTGTTGTTGCTACACTGCTGTCACTATGTCTATTTCTCTCTCCCTGTAAATCCTATGTGAGGGTAAGAGTTGATAGTGTATGTATATATATATATATATATATATATATTATGGATATTATACACTCTAAAACTTGTAGAGTATGAGCGTGTGTGAGGGTATTTCCTTCTTCTGGAAAGTTTCACAGTTTGTATGGTGCGACTGGAGCTGGAGACATGAGCTATATTTACATGACTGCCAGTGCGAATGTCAGTACCAGTAGCTCCATTGAACAAGAAATGAAATAAATGTAGGGTAATACGGCCACACATACACATACACACACACACGCCACAGGCATATCCTTGAAAACCAATCTGGATTCTTTCCTCATACTATTTTCACAAGTTTTTGAAGCTCAATCTACAAAATATATGGGAAGGGAAATCGAAAGGAAATATAAGGAAAACGAAAGAAAAAAAAACGTACTTTCAATTCTTATTCACAGAACATTGCTTGGAATTCTTCATCCGGATGTCGAATATGGTGAGCCCTCGTCAACAGTCAATTGTGTGTAGGGAAAAAGAGCAATATTTTTATCCTGGATCCTGAATGTGAAGAATTCCGAATGCAAATTCAAATACCCATTGACGCCATTTAAGTTTGACTGAACGGTTAGGCCGTTCAGCTGCTGGAACGTTCGTTAAATAAATGGGGAATCCACGGAAATTCCTATAGTATATACTGTGCTACTGCGACTACTGGAGAAGAGAGTAAAAGAGAGAGAGAGAGTTTTCTTCTGGTTTTGGTTCTGCTTCTGCTTCTGGGTTTCGTCTTGTGTTTACCCTGTTTGTGTGTGTCTGTGTATTGTATGTGTTTTGGAAGTCGGTTTTGCTTCTACAAACTTAGTTTAGTGTTTAGTCTATAGCATGCGAGGGTAGAATGTTCAGTTGGGTCGATGTATATCTGTTTTCCTTTTGGGTGTCTCAAGTAGTCATTTAAATATATTAAATATGTATGTATATACGCATGCATAAAACAAGAGATCTATCTCTACGTATTCTCGTCTATGATATTCTAGGTTAAACTTTTCTCGTGAGCATCTTCTTCCATTCATTCTTGGCTTCGGCTTCTGTTCTATCTGCGTGATGGTTTACATACAGTCAGAAACTAAACTTGAAGCGTTACAAATATATGTACAGACTTTTAATTTTACTCTGTGTGTATGTGTAGTCAGTATTTACAACAAGAAACTATTGGGAAGGTAAAAGCTGTACCAGTTGTACATATACGAAATGAAGTAGAGTAAAAATAAGAAACACTCACACACACAGGAACAGATGTTGAGGGAGAGAGAGAAACTGGAAAATGGAAAAACTATTTCTTGCAGTTCCTCATGTGAAAACCTCGAACCATATCGTGTACCTAATATACATATATATGTAGATATATACATTTGGTTGGACTTCTTTCCTTTCGCCTCAACCAATATATTTTCATGTATTTTAATGGACTCTCTCTCTCTCTCTCTATTTCCCTATATTTCTCACTCTTGGATTTGGAATTTTTCCCACAACCCTCTCTCTCTCGATAGTAAACTCGATAGTTCGAGTTTACAGTAGTTTTGGTTTTTTTGGGAAGTTTGGCGTGTCTAAAATACAAATCTTAGATGTACATTTTATTTTGTTGTTGGGCTGTATGTATCTCTTTTATAAATGATAAATCTTACTAATACGTTATTTAAGTCACTTGGGTATTTTTGTATGTATTTATCTGTGTGCGTCAAATATTTAGAGTTTTAAATTGAGAAAGATATGGTGTAAAAGGAATTGTGGTTTATATACAGTTATGCAAATACATAGCCTGGGGGTAATTGTAAATTGTAGATTGCGAGGGTGGAACAAGTTAGAAATCTCCAGTTCCAGTTGGATCAATGCTTCGTGAAATGTTACAAACTAAGATACTTTTTTTCTCTAGAGAGAAAGAAGAGCGAGAAAAAAGCTCCATTACCAAAGTTGAAAGTCAAGAAAGTTTTTGGGTTAGTTAGTTTTCAGTTTGTAGTTGCGATTAGCAAGAAAGAGAGAATTTGAAAAGTTTTCTTTGTAAACAAGACTCTCTCACCTTTATCTTTGATCTAGTATTTTTTAGTTTTCTAAAGTTTTTCCGGAAAGTAATTACATATATTGAACATTTCTGGGGGTCTCCATTTTTAAATTGTTGTTGTTGTTATTTGTTCTCTAAGATATAACTTCTCTTGGTTGTTCGAAAATGAATTGCGAAACAAGTTGCCCTGTGTGGTGCTAAGAAGATTTTCTGAAATTTTTATTTGTTCGTTTTTTCTTGTCCTTTCGTATTTCATATGAGTAAAATATATACAATAAAATAAAGCAATACTTGTTGACTTTGCAGCTACTGACAGACAGGGGTTTGTTAGAAAATAAAAATAAATAAATGAAAGTACAACAGGAGCATAACTGTAAGTATACATATATATTGTATAATACATTCTAGAGAAAAATCTGTGGAGATGCATAGTTCATAGTCCATCTCTTCATGGTTTGTTTATGTAGGAAAACAAAAACACAAAGTTATAAATGCTCAAAGATCCATTGAGCGTCGTGTTCTATGACGAACGAAGAAGAAAAAACAGTAGAGAAAAGAATTCCAAAACATTTCCAATAAAAAGAAGTTGCAATGTGAACTGTGCAAAACTGATTTTTATTTTCCTCTTCTGACTCCATTACACAACTCATGTGGATTTGCGAATTTCCTTGTGTTGCTATACGTGTGTTAAGTAAAAATAGATGCGGATGATGAGTATTTCTGCACATACATTCATACCAATACATCTACACAGCTGAGAATTTTTTTCTTTCAAAGTTCCATGCTCTATCTCTCTCTCTCTCTCTCTCGCTGCAGTTTACAGTTTGCAACCATATGAATATCTGTACCTAATCATATAGCTTGCTTCCTCAAATTTAATGAGCTGAGAAAAAAATTCCAAACGCTCATCTATAACACAACGGCATTCTTCTCTGTGTATTTAAATGCATCTATGATATTATGCAATACACAAGTTTGAAAAATATCCTTTTTATATCCTCTCAGTTAATTTTGATAAAATGTAAGAAATGAGAAATGTAAATTATAAATGGACAAAAAGGGCATGTTGAACATAGAGTATAAGTGTCAAAATCCCTAAGGTATATAAAGTTGAATAGAGGAATTTGCGGACTTTTGTGGTTATTCTAAAATGAACTTTCAGTAAAAGAAAGTGAAGTCATCTTTTGCAAAAAGATATAGGGAAGAAAAATAAAATGCATAGAGTTTCTGTGAGCCCGCAAAAAATGGCCTCGATTCTGGATATTTCCTTCCCCATTGCCTTGTGACATATATATATGTGTATATTATTATGTAGTTCTTTTGCTGCTGCTTCTGGTTGAATTGACGGGGATCTGAATTCAGTTCCACTCCCTGGATCAATTTGTCAAATAAATGAAAGGAAAATGAAAGGATTACTGCCCTATATAAAGCCACTATATGTCATTTCCGATTTCGGCTCGGTTTCTTTCTGACAACGGAGAATGGCAACTTTTTTTTTTGTATATCACCAGCAGCCAAAAGAATTTACAGATTAAACCATATATACATAGAAACAAAATGTCTGTATGAGATAGAAACTACAACAATAGTTTTTACTCTATAAAAATCCCCAATTATCTCATCATCATCTTGGACTCCGAGCCTCAGAGCCTCTACCGAAAACGGAATTCAAACCCCCCGAAAAAGCAAAATCCCGAATCGAATTCAATGGCCGGTTGATTTTTCTTCTTCTTCTTCATGGTATCATATATTTTATTTTATGCTGTGATGCGATATCTGTGTGAATGCGGATAAATCGTCATTGTCATTTCATTAAATTTCATTACAATATATATATATAATGTCGTTATACTTTCTGATATGTACGAAAGTAGATATGAAATAGAGTTGAAATGAAGAGGTCTATCGTATATAAACATACATTGGAAATGCACTTTATAATAATAGCTTTCACTCTGATTTTGGTTCTAGTTTCTAGTGAGCACAGGGAGAGAAAGAAGACCATATCCCGTTTTGTCGATTCATTTTTTTTCAAGTTTTTTTTTTTACTTTTGGTTGAACTCTTCGAACTGTTCAACTAGAATGAAATCAATGATTCCAAGAATGAGACTGCTCAAAAAAGCTCAAGATTTCGAGCACACACTTGTTATAATCACTGACAAAAGAGAAAGAAAGAAAGAAAGAAAGAAAGAGAGTGTGGAAGAAAGGGAAAATGGAGGAAAAGTGTAGAGTATGCACCTTTTTTTAGTTCATAGAATGTGAATTCCGTATATATAGCGTACATATTCTCCTTCTCTTTCTCTTCCCTACCGACGGCTACCGATATAAACTAGGACAACTAGACCTTGGGACTCGCATACATAAAAAATATACATATGGTATATAGATAGACGAACGAACGGACAAGCTTTTAGTTACTTTCCTAATACGAGTTAAACCCTTTTTCCTCGTATGAATCAGAAAATTGTTGACATCCACACTCTCTCGTTTGTGCACTTTCACTCTCTCTCCCTTTTTCCATGAACATTTTCCGAGCTGAGAGTTTCAAGTCTATTACTTTCTTTTCTTGAATCTTGATATAATTTTACTATTCCATATATTTTTGTATAATATAATTTATTGTTATATTACACATGTAGCGTTTTTTCAATATCTATCTCAAGACGAACTTGCATTTTATTTGATGTCCAGGGTCCAGTGCGTGTAGACCTATTTTTATTTATAGCATTTGCATAAGAGAAACTGCATTTAATTTTATTCTGACTTTTATGTCCAGTTTTTTTATGTACACCAGGCTTGTTTCCTATACATTTCATTGTGTGTGTGTGTGTAGCTCACGCTCAATAAAATGTTATCATTAAAGTTGAGTCGACTTGAAAAGAGAAAATTCGCACTTTACAGCTGAGTTATTTTTTTCCGTTGTTTACTCTTGCCAGTGACTCTTTACTTGATTCGATATCTTGTGCGGGTTTAAAAAAGGGGGGAGAAGCATGCCATAACGTAATGCTTCATACACACCAAAGACATTCAGAATGAGTTTGCTTCATTTTTATTAACAACAAAATCTGCATTCGGGATTTCTTAACCTCGCTCTGCTTTCTTATTTCTCCACGTCCGTTGTAGCTCCATTCATTCTGACATCATCATTTTATTATGTACGTGTACTCTCAAGGAATGGGTACAGTGAAGGATTTTATCGAGTATAAAATTAAAAGGAACTTCCCTACAAAAATACAGATACATACTAAATATAAAAAGGAAGGCAAAGTGGAAATGTATTTCGGAACTTCTTGGTGTCCCCATATATTATATATGTATAATAATAATTGGACTTGACAATTTTATGTATAGACAGAGTAAGTTCCCTGTTCACAATCAATCTTCAAGTTTGGTGATGACGGATGGCTCGCTAAATTAAATTGGATGAAATTAAATTAAATGAAAACCCAAATATGATTTCAATATATGAAAATTGAGTAGGATGTCTCATATAGGGAACTCAATTTCTGATTTTCCATAGTAATAATGTAGCATTTCCACTTGACTTGGTTACGACTAGATGAATTTTTGTCATCATGAAAGTAGGAAATGATAACATAATATAATTTTCACATGGAGATAGCAAGAGAGAGAGAGAGAGAGAGAGAAAGAGCTTCTTGAGTCATCCGACGACATTAGTCCCTTACCTAACAATCCCCCGTTTCAGTTTTCTGGAGAGATAGTTGAGCTCTCATCGTCAGAGTGCTTTTGCCTTTGCTTTTTGGTGGCCGTCGTCGTCGTCATCATCGTTGTTCGCCCGTTCGTTCGCTCGCTCGCTCGCTCGTTCCTTCCATTAGAAAACCCGGGTTCTCCTTGTTCTTTTCTCTCGACTGTTTTTGGCTCGTACTGTCCCTATTTTTAGGTTATGTCTGTACATATATACACAGTGTATATGTACGAGTTGAGTTGCAAGTTTTGGGTGAGCGTCCTACAGACAGAGAGAGATAGAGAAAGAGAACTCCAAGCCAGCTCGAGAACTAGAACTGAATTCTAATAGAATGTATGAGGAGTATCCATAGTCTATGTATATCTGTAGTCTATGTGTAGATTGTAGACTGTAGACTGTAGACGTGTGAGAAAATAGAGCGGTTGAAAGTAAAACAGAGCCACAGTCATGCAGAGCATGTATGTAAGATAACATAGACTTTCTGTAGTACGTACTACGTATGTATGAGATAGCAAGAGAGAGAGAGAGTCTTTGGGAACTGTGAAAACCCGAATCGGGTTTTCCCCGAGTAGCAGTAGAACGGCAAGAGCACGAAAGAAAAAGGAAGGAGTCGGAGTCGTCGTCGACGACTTACATACATTACATACAAACGATATGGAGGGAAGAGTATCAGAAAGAGAAACCTCTAGGAGTCGAGGCGGCAGCGAAAATGTGTGCCATACCGTCTACAGCTCGCAGTCTATGTTGTTGGAGTACAAGCAGCATTAGCAGCAGCATCACACAAAACCTGATATCGACCACTTTGAACTCGATCGATATTTTGGCTAAAATTCGGGGAAATTCTCTCTTTCTCTCTCTCTCTCTCTCTCTCTCTCTCTCTCTCTCTCTCTCTCTCTCTCACTCTCTCTTTCCTTCCTTTGTACATGTATACCAAAACGGCAATAGAAGGTAGATAGTGTTTTTGGTTGTACAGAATATTTATATCCGCATGTAGGTATGTATATCGTCTAGCGTCTCAAAAATATATATTTGTGAAAACGAAAAGAGAGAATTTGAAACTTTTTTTCACGAGCCTATATAGCATTAATAGCGTAATATACAGCGTAATGCTTAAAACTTGGAATTCTCGTAGTCGGACTTTTGCTCTACAGCTCCAGCTGAATTTTCTCCTTTCTCTTTCTCTTTTTTTTTTGCTTCTTCCCATTTCGGCCATCAGTTTTTGTTAACTCGGGAACAAATCGTACATGGCAGATTTCTTCTTATTTTATTTTCCCTTTTGTTTCCTATTTCTTCTGTTTCTGTTTACTCTCTCTGTCTATCTCGCGTCTATTTTTTCTTTGCTTTGAACAGTGTAACAATAATAATATCTGTTATTGCTCCACAGACAGTTAGAGAAATAGAGAGAAAATCCTCGATTAGTATTATTATTTAATATTCTACAATGTGGGTAAGAAATGAGAAATGGTTTTTTAAAAAGCTTTGGGCAATCTCATATGGAGCGGACCGTAAGAAAAGGGGCAATTTACGTATAACTAGTTTTAGAGTTATAGCGCCTTGAATATTTTCG
>JAIUND010001264.1:0-38991 GCA_034699125.1 Gisinianus flammeolus
TTATGATTAAAAGTAGTCATAATTTGTACGTAATATTTATATCTCGCTATATTTTAGTTAGGATTAAATGTACAAAAGAAAAGAGTTGAAAGTTAAAAGGGGAATTCGAAATTCGAAAATGGAGAAAAAAAAAATCCAAAAAATTCTTGTGGAATTTGAATTTCGTGTTGGGAAATCAAGGAAATCAAAGGAACGAACGCGGCTTCCTCGATTTTCCTTGAATTAAATAAAATGTGAAAAGTTTATAGACGGACAGTAGCTATTGATAAAATAGAGAGAGAGAGAGAGAGAGACACGAAGAAGAAAACTGCTTTTAAGCTTTTCCCTCTCCACAATTCATGTACATAATAAATAATAACATGTTTCTATATTTAATTCTGTATTTTTTAAAAGTATGCAACACGTAACAAGTACAATAATGTAATGTAATAGCATCCCTTTTTACTCAGAACCGCAATAGAATACACATAACACATTATTTTCTCCATGTATATTTAGTTAGGTTCTATTTTAAGTCAAATTTAGTATACTTAATCGAAGAAAATGTTATTTTATAACCCTTTGATTCGATTTATACCTGAGGTCTTCCAATTTCATCCCAGTTTGGTGGTATTGGTTTTGGTATGAATGTGGATTGTGTAATTTGATGATGGTGGTGATGATGACGAGCTGGGAAAAAGTTACCACTTTGCCAATGATTTCGTGCTTGACCAAAATTATTTATCAAACTCCAATAAAATCTTGTCTCACTTGTTTGACTGACGAAGAGTTGAGAATAAGCGTTCGTGCTATTTCTAATTACATTCAACATTTGAACATATTCTTGTCTTGTCAAATATACTGAGATTCTGAGATGGGATTCTTCTGACAGGTTAAATCAATTCTTTATTTCCCTCTTCTTCACTGAAAGTTACGTTTCAACCAGGAAAAGGAAAGCAAATATCACAAATGTTTTTCTTCCACCGAGTTCCGCAATATGAATATTTGTGCATGTTGAATCATTTCTTGTTTATTTTTATCACATTTTCACTACAGATTTTGACAATTTTGTAGAAGGAATTTTCCTGACTTTTATATACATATACTACTCGGGATTTTGCTCCAGACATATATAAATGAAGCCAAATTTATCCAGCTATAACCATGATAATGTGTAAAATTTAAATGCAATATACCTTATAAAATGTGACTAACCTAACTCAATCGTAAAAAAATGATTAAAAGAACGACAGATTCACATATTTCCCATGTCACATCTAGATCTAGATCTCTATAATACATTTATGAATTATTAATTTTTACGCACACGCATAATATTCATGGTATCAGGAAACCGAAACTCCAAAGAGCAAAAGTTATTTCCCTAGTTTATTTTGACTTGAGTGGATATGGACAACAAATTTTAAAAGTAACCATCGCAAAAATTAAAAATTACCGACTGGGATTTTGAGTTTGAAGATAATGTCGATCATTTATTATATACACAACACATTCTGTATTGTGGAATCTCACATTTCCATTGCTGCTCGGGAAAAATTGCAGTGGTTATTATCATATCTCCCATATATGTCCATGATGAATATGACGCATCTATATGTACGAACTCCAACGCCTACATTCAGTCAGTTGTCAGCAAAAAAAAGGAGATGAACGTACCTTAGATATTTTTATTTACGTTTGGCTTTCATACGCGCAATGATAAGACACAAGGGAGTAAAAAGCTATATGCTAAAGCTTGTAGGCGTATAAATGTATTCATATTCATATTGAGCATACTAACATTGCCTTTTCAATTGCAGTCATGATTAGAGACTTCAGACATCTCAGCCTGTTCTTCAGGTGAACATCCTATGACGAAGTGTAAATTGAGTTGAAGTCGAAATATTTAACATGGAGCCCACCACAGCACAACAGCAACAACAACAACATCCTTTACAAAATATTTTGGTAAGGAACGACTTTATCTCATTTTATTATTTAAGTGAATTCAATTTTAAATTTTAAACTATATATTTTGTTATCCTTTCATTTTCATATTTATATATAGGTTGTGACGAATTTGGTAAAGTACTTGAAATTTAAGTATGTGAAAACTGCTCGACGCGTCTGTACAATTTGGAACGAGGCTTGCAAAACACAATTTCAACTCAAATCCTGTATTTCCTTTCAAAATGATTCGAAAAGAATTAACGAGTACTTACAGGAAAATATCCATGCGCATAATACATTCATCAATTACAAGTTTGTCAATTTGCCTTGGGATGACAAGTGTAAAAGGAGAATTGGAAGACTTGCGGACCGGGTCCATTTGGCTGTGAAAGAAATTTCTTTTGTAAAATGTTTTTTCCTTGACTATGGAGAGATTTTGAATAAATTCCCTAAACTCACGGTACTTTCCATTGCCTTACCCACAAGTTTTGAAGACTATCCAGAAGCTTATGATGAAAATCGGGATGACGTTGTTAAGATTTCGGTGAACCGTCATCTCAAATGTTTGGAAATCACTGGAAGTTTAGATGAAGATGCTCACGTTATTGAATGGGCTGATTTTTTTGAGGCCTTCCCAAATCTAGAGGTAAAATATTACTGTATAAAATATGAAAATAACCGTGTCATTTTGTCATTTTACTTGCCTGACGCGACGATCAAAATTTCTGACCCTCTCTCTTTTCTTTTCTGTGTAAATATGTATAGATTTTAGGGGCTCAATGTAGATCACCAGAGGATTTGACTAAACTCCTGTCAGTCCTCTTAATGAGTCCCACACCTTTAAAATACCTGTCCGAATTTAGTTGTGTCCTCACAGACATGAAGAATTCTCACCTGGAAATGCTCACAGCCATCAACACGAGTCATTTGACTGCACTAGATTTGAGTCTGAGTGAAAATATCGAGTCTCACATTTTGGTATCCCTACTCAAAAAACATGCGTTGACACTACGGAGTTTGAAATTGTTTCGGGACTCTGAGAAATCCTTCATCCTGTTGAGTGAATCCGTACTGAATGTTCCCTTGGTCGCTTTGTCTTCATTGGAACTTCAATGCAATATGATCCAGTCCCTGGATTTCCTTCGTCTCATCCCAAATTTAAAAACTCTCAATCTCCTTCAATTTGGTGAAGGAAATGTTTCATTTTACAATACTTTGATTAGGAATACCCATTTAAAATTCACTCTCCCAACCCTTCATAGTTTTTCTTTTGAATATTTCCTTGCACCAGACTGCATAGAAAAAATTCATCATTTCTTTCCCAATTTGATCCGAATCTCAAGTTACCTCACAGATAAAGCCATTCGTATCATTTTTCGGGATATGATGGATTTACAAGAGTTGACCGTTTTGGGGACTCAATTAAGTGATGAGGGGATTTCTGGTTGCCCGATTGATGTTCTTGAGAGGAAATATCGCTATATGAAAGATTACCGGAAATATCCATACATTGGAAATCTCAGAAGTAAGTACATCAATAAATACATTTTAAATAAGTATACTTGCGATTTTAATTTCCTCTTCCCCTATTTTGTTCAATTCATGAGTGACAATTTAGAATCGTGCAAAACATTTTAATTCGTATAGAATTATGGAGATTTGCTCTTTACCCTCAGCCTCAGGAGAAAATTACGGATTTCTCGGTTATTCATGGTTTGATGGACGCTCAGAATTTGACTAGCATTGACATTCCAGAAACATCGGTGTGTGTGTGATCATTTGAAATTAAATTTCATGCAAAAAATCCGGTTAAAAATGACAAAATCCATATTGACAGTTTGCAGTGCATGTTTTATCATTTATTATTTTATTATTTTCATTCATATAGATCAGTAATGAAGGGGTGGAAAATTTGCAACAGAAGAAAAATCTGGTGACTCTGACATCTCCGTTTTTTGTTGACCGATCCGGGAATGTATTCGGTCGACCACGGCGTTTGACCTCCATTTAAATACAATTAGAATAAATAGAATACTATGTACTCACTAAATTATTACAGCATACGTACGACTTTTCTTTAGAGTATATGTAGTTTATTGCTTTTGATTCGTGTGTACACGGTAAATGGTCATTTTTACCAATTAGAAATGTACATTTGAGTATTTGGGATACTTATTTTTGTATTTTTATACAACCCTTTTATAGTATTTACGTTGAACATTTAAAACTAGATAATTAAAATATGGATTATTTTATACAATCGGAATGGAATCACAATTAAATTACTAACCGCTTTGTGACGGAATGAATTTTGAAAACTAAGCTTTGTGACACATGGAGTTATTTTATAATTTGATTCTGACTAGACTTTAGTGATGATGACTAATTAAATCAATCAGTGCAGTGTGTGATATTTGTATCTTTGAATAAAATTGAGATTTGTTTCCAAAATTGGTAAAATTGACTAGGAATTGGCTTTCAGTCCCATAAAAGACAAGCACATAGACATTTAAAAGTTATTACTCAATTCAGCAGTGAATTCAATGAAAATGAGATGTTCAAATATTCTGTACATATGTACAAACAGTCTAACGTTTTGTTGAAATTGCTAATGGCTTCGTTGTATTTGATGTGGTTTTTCATAGAGAGGTTATTTTGTACCAATTATCGAATTATCATTCATAATTAGTGTAATTATTAAAAAATAAACTATCAATTATGTACAAGATATTTGGTTGACTTGAAAGTTCTGGATCTGGAATTTCCTTCTGGCGATGATTTTTAGACCGATGGATGAGAATTGAGAAGGTGTATTTGTATTTGAGACTTCACACCCACTCTTTTACACACATTAAAATTGGCAATGAAAATAATGAATGGAGAAGAGTCAAGAAGCTACTGCTGGAAGCTTTGGAAAAAATGTTTGCATAGTGTCTACCGAAACCAGCTTTGATATTGGATTGTGTCTTGCTTCGGAGAACTATTGGAGATTTATTAAAAGTAGCTTTACATTCCACTACCAATGAACCATCTCGGAAATATGGTGTGTCCAGTTGAAACTCTAGCTGAGTTGTGGATGAGTAAAAAATTGTCCCATCTATGGCTTTCCCACTTTCAAAGGTATCTGAGGAGATGCACTCACAAATGTCCGCATCAAACTAAACAATACACAACAAACCATTTTATATATTTCATCATTACATTTTCGGGCAGCTCGTTTAGATATTTAGATATTTTGTAATAAATTATTACCTACTATGTAATAAAATGCAAAGGTTTTATTCAGTACCTGTACATCATTCACAAACCATGTGAGTTTTGGCTGTGGAAATGTCTTTTCCACTGTACCTGAAAAAAAGTAAATGACGAAAAGAGAGTCAGGGAATGTGTCCAACTAGCAATTAAAATACGAATTTCATGAGATAAAAATGTAGGAATGTGAATATTCGTATACATTTTGCTGTGAAATTGTCTCCCATATTATACCAGGGGAACGTTCCAGTAAGTTGAGGGCCTTTTCGGGGCAAAACTATATACCAAAGTTTGTACAAGAAATTCTCATAAATACATTGATTCATGTTACTAGTTAACAAAATTACAGATGTGCATATAGAAAATGGAAGAAGCTTAATTTACCCATAATATTCATATAATGCTCTTCGTGAACTGTTTGAAATGATGGGGCATCTGCGGAAACCTCACTGAAAAAACAACAACACAAAATTCACAAATCAGATCAGTAAATGTTCGGCATATTTTCCAAAGCTTGTGAATTGTGAATCCCAATCTAATCAATTTACCAACGATAAACTCCTTTGCTCAGTAAACTAATTGGCTCCAAGCTGACTTGATGAAGTGAGGATCGATTTTCCTGCAAGAACACGAACGGAGATAAAAGTTCAGAAACTTGTACTTATGACTGAAAAGAGAATACATACATACATATATATTAATTTATTTGCATATGAAACGTCTCGACTCCTCACATTGACCGTGACGCCCGTTATTGGGAAAATAATGATTTGGTCATCTGGTTTCCATCGGAAAAATTCATGGCCGTCCTTAAACCATTTCAAGGAAAAGAGTTTCTCTGACCTGAAAGAAGTCGCAATAAAAAATAAATAACATATCATTTTTTGAGAAAAAACAACATCCCAATAACAATAATGTCCGATTCATCTAATTCTAATTCATTTTCACAGTCTGTGCATATTAAAATATAGTAGATGATGATTAATTAAGAGAAATTTACCCCAGCTCGAAATTACAATATAAGATGGTCTCCCTATTGAGAACTCCATAGTACGGAACGATCGTTTCCACAATTTTGAGACTTTGGATCAACGCTAAATACAAAAAAAACAACAGCATCACATATTTATATATATATATACACGATATACAGTATTATTCACGAGAAACTGTGCACGTTCTATACTGCCAGCATAGAAATATATATGGTACATATATACGAATGTAATCTAATAGAGGTTAATAAAGTAACAAGAAAACCATTTTGTTTATGTTGGACGTTTCCTATTACGGGGAAATACAATTACTGGCTACATGTATCGGTATTATAAGGATACACAGATAAAAAGATACAAAAAAAGCACAGACAGTGACACACACACACACACACACACACACACACACACACACACACACACTGAAATAATACGAAATACCAAGGGAAGTGTAGGTTTATATATCCGGCAAAGTGCAGATACAGATAGGTCATGTCATGTAGGTACATTCATACATTGGACATAACATAATATATAAATAAAGTGAACGTTAGTCGTCAGTACTTTGATCCTGATCTTTATAAATGTTGGTTGGTTGGTGGAGCGTCGTTGTCTACTGTCTCTATTTATTAAAGACCTAAACATGATAAAAGAGTCAAATGTGATAACTGGTACTTGAAGCTTGCTTGATCGAGTGTGTTCGTAGTCCTTATATAATATATATATCCAACAAATATCCACACACATTTATACACCGACGGGAAACGACGACGGAAAAGCATTGCTGAAAACAGGCAATCTTTATTTGTCCACTTAGGGCAAGGATATGACATTACTTTTTTTCCCTGCTCGCTCAATTTTTTTTGTCCTATATATATATGTGAAGAGAGTAAGAGGGAGAGAGAGAGAAAAAAAAGAGAAAGAGAGCCCATTGAACATTGAACGTGCTGGAGACGGAGGACGGAGACAAAAAAAAAATATCGAGAGCTTGTATCAGCAGATGAATTGCTAAGATTCACAGAATATTATTGTGTATGCTGTACATTGGTGGCAGAAGATATTTGATGGTGATGGTGTGGTGGTAGTAAAGTTGTGTGTGTGTGTGACTCATGCCATTCTCCATTCCACCCGGATACATTGCAGCTTCAATTTTCCGTATGCACACAGAGGAAAAATGTAAGTAAACACAACACACAACGGCTGCTATTGTGCGTATGTATTTGTAGACTCGAGATGTAAGATAGAATAGAATGGAATGGAGGAGGATAGAACATGAAGAAAAGTGTGGTGTTTGAGTGGGTATTGATATGTCGTTCGACCGCTCAAATCCGTTATTTTCCAATGTACTCGACTCGAGGGGACCGAGTTTCCGAGTTAGATAATAGCTAGAAAATTTCCTGTCTATCTTCCTCCTTCATCCGCACTTTGCTTTCATTCCATTGTCGTGGACGCTCTCCATTCTCATTGCTCCTACTATACTTATGCTGAGGCAAGGAAAACAATGCTATTCAGCCGACGCGACGTTCCGATGGCATAACACACACACAAAACACAAAACACACCAACCACCAGCAAACATTTACTGTCATTTGTCAGCTATATGCACATGTTAACTTTAACTGTTGTCCACACACAACAACTGGAATTGTGGGTTTTTTCTAGCGAATATTCCCCGTAATAACAATTTACTTTTCCCACTTGTAGTATTTTTTATATCATTTTGCAATTTCATATCTCAATCTGAACATTGATGGTGTCAATAGCAAAATCCCCATATTTCCATCCATTCCAACATCAAATCCAAATCCAAAGAGAAAGCAGCACAACCTGCACAACTCAATCCTCAATTTGAATCAAAGGAAAGATATAATCTCAAGATTATTCAAACAAAATCAGAGCTAGCAGATTATTTGATCAAGAATGAGAGGGAAAAGGGAAATCTTCTGAGAAAAAAGTGACAGCTTATATAACAATAATAATTGAGCCGGAAAGGAATGTAGATTGTAGAAATGTAGACACATTGAAAGAAATCTTCATTTTTTCAAAAGGCTATGTGTAATCGTAATCGTGATCTTGAGCAGACACACGCAGAAATAATCGCAAAAACAATTTGGCACGCAAATCCTCCCCAAAAAAGAAAAAGGGAAATGAAGTGATTATAGTCAGTAGAGAATGCTGGAGATTTATATTCTAAGGAAACTTTTTGCGTGTACATGCTAAAGGATGTTACCGAAATGATAACAGAAAAAATGGAGAGAAATTTGTACAGGAAAAGGCATTGAATGCTCAATGGAAATCGATATTATTTATGAAAAGGTCTCATAATTCATAATTCATCGTGCGTATCATAAACAGTTGCAATGAATAATCAAATTATCTGTACCATATGGAATGAATTCTTTTCTTTCCTTCAATTCAAATATGAAATACATACATACGATATTCCTATGTGCGTACGATTCTACTATTGAATATTATTGTGAATAGCGAATAGTGAACTGCAATGTAATCGTCGTAAAATCAATTTTGAAGCGGATCTAATTTGTAGCCTCGTATTATTCTCATAATAAAGTTGAATCTCTAGACACACTAAGAGACACAGAGTGAGATATACAGAGAAAGAGAAAAAGGGTATCAATATTAAGGTTTCCCACGGTTTCTCCTTTCTCAATAGTAACAAATCCAACATGGCATATGGGCATTCTCTCTCTCTGTCTCTCTCTCTCTCTCTCTCTGAATCTGGAGCCTGCTAGAGAATAGCAGAACAAGGTAATAATAAATGTGTAGTACACAGTGTGTACTACACATATACACAAATACACACACACACGTCTAGAATACACAAAGTTCCAATTTATATAATAGAACATATGACATGAGTGAGCACGAGTCGATCATCCGCAATTCAGTTCAGAAAGAGAGATGATGATATGTACAGAAGGTCATAGAGGTACAGATATATTTATGCATTTGATGGAGAGAGAGAGAGAGAGAGAGCGAGTATACTTTTCTCCAGTGGCTCCAGTTCCAAAACGTTCCAGAGAAATGAGTTATATGTATGTAGATGGAGAGAATGAATCGAGAGACTATACAGATTGCCCTGCCTGCCTGTACCTTAACAAAATAATAAAAGGGCGTAGGGATGAATTGTCTTTGTACTCGAACTTTCAAATGACCGAAAAAGCAAGTGTTCAATTATCTCCTCCATCCTCCTTCTCCTCCTCGAGGCCTACATATACTCTATACCAACGACCATTAATGCTTTTATCATAGACCTTCCTCAAGCACCAAACCAAACCCAACCAAACCATACCATATGTGACGGTGACCATACTTTTTGGGTCCTCTATGACCATTTTACGTTTTACGTGAGCGTACTTCATACTCGCCACATGTGTATGTATATATATATTATATATATTCCTCATCTCCGTCCTAATCTGCACCCTCATCAATGCCGCTTTTAACTTGCAATTTACAGTTCATTCCTTTATCTATCTGTATAGTCTCTCTCTCTCTCTCTCCCTACTTTTATTTCTGACTATACTGACTTCAAACTTTACAAATGTTAGAATTCAGGATTCAGGATTCTGAATTTGCGCTCTCTCTCTTTCTCATTCTCTTTCTCTATAATTGTTATAAATTTTATCAAACCTCTACCGTATGTTCAGAACACGGATCAAATGGGTAAATTGTGAATTGTTCAATGTAAAATGAGATGGAAAGGTATTTCAGCTACGGAACAGTTTGGGGAAGGAATTAAAAACCTAAGAGGAAGCTTACAATTTACAATTTACAATTTACATTCTCTTGCTTGCTTCAAATTCCCAACTCGGAAAGAACTGGGTTGTTCAGGGAACGAGACAGGCAGGCAGGCAGCGGATGCCTTCAGCACGCACACGATACATGCGTCTCATTGTCATCGTTTCACAGTCGTTGTCGTCGTCCTCCGAATTAAGTATCTGTTCATGAGCATACAGACACATGTCTGCCTATATCTGTCTATCTGAATTCTGTATATAATTCATGAACTTTAAGGGAAAAGTTGTGAAAAGCATGTGGAATTGTGTGATGTTCAATGGTACAGATAGATAGGGGTTCCCCACACAGAAAGAGAGAGAGAAAGAGAGAGGGGTTTTCATTGTCCACATTCCGAGCTCTATTAGTTCCCCTTTTGTACTTTCAGATCAGGGCTAATTTCACAAATCAGGTTTCCATAACGGTTCGAATCACATTCAGACAACTCAAAGAGTTCTCCAGTAAATTGAGGTTAAATTGCTACCTAATTATTGGTCAATCTTTTTTTATCCATTATCTATTATGGATATACGCACATACCCAAAATCGACGATGCTCAAAAAAATCCATGTATGTGGTACAATTAAAAAAAAAACACTAAAAATTCATAATGGTAAGGAAATGTAAAGACAAATTGAGATTGAATGTCTCAATTGAAAGTTCAATTTTACTTGCAAAAGTTGTAAGTAAACGATGAAATAAAGTACATGAAGACAATTCGATAGGAAGGTTAAAATGGGGAAGTTACGAGACGAGAGCAAGAGGTTTGTGTGTAGATGAAGAACTTACATGGGAAAGGTAAAATCCAGAGAAGAAGATGACATATTCGCCAAAAGGGGAATTTATTACTCCAAGTCGGTGTCATTTCTTAGTGGTTACAGCGAAATCCCATGGAGTTGGAGTTTTGTATCTTCTCTTGAAAGTATAGTGGAAACAAAAATAACTTAGACTTGAAAACTCTACACACTTGCGTTTTCGTTTGACGGTTTCCGTTTACAATTGTGAATTAGATGATGATGGAACAGTCAACTCTTGTTTTGCAACTAATATATATATGAATTGTTGAAAGAAAACGAGTTTCACTTGGAGAAAAGTCACACACTGAATATATAATACAAATTGGAACTTATACTTTTACAAAAAAAAAATCAAAAATGATGATGCTGATTTCGATGTGAAAGAGAGAGAGAGGAGTGTAATAATAAAACGGGACGGGACGAGGGAAAAAGTCAGAAGGACTTTTTCATTGCTGTTTCAAGGGCTGCCGTCAGCTAGTAACTGGCGTGATTCATATCAGAATGATGGGATTCATATCCCCAAAATCCATTCAAGGGCCATTCCACATCTTCTGTCCTCTCTCTCTCTCTCTCTGGTTCATTCACATCCAAATCGAGTATATCTATTTTCTGTATAGTTTACTTATTAATGTTATATATGTGTAGGCAGTAGTACCCTGTCGGTCTTCACCACCACCGCAAGAGACGTTCGGATTTCATGCACTTTCATGATGCACTCGGATATATAAAATGAAACATTATTTCCCTCCCCTATATCATATGATATGATATCATCATAAGGTACAACATTGACTCCTCATTCTCTTTGAACAAATACAGTACTACACGGAACGCAAGTTCCTAAGCCACTTATATGTATATATTGTCAATGCATACGCGTACATATCCCCAGGTTTTTTTTGTCGCTTTTTATTAGTGGCTAATTCCACGACAATACATGACTTTAATCCACAACCTTTTTTCTCTTCCTCATCATTTGTTCAAGTATACTTTGCGTCTTTCTTTTTAATATTCATTCCTTCCTTTATTGAATTCACCACGGGGAAAGTTTCTCTTCTTTACAGAGTATACATTTTCAAAATCAACTCATGTCTATGTTAAATTGTAATAATTTTCTTTGATTTCTCATTTGTTGCAAATGAACTTTTCTTTTATGAAATAAACAGGACGTAAAAACTTTCTCTACTGTTTAGTAAAATTACAAGCGACAGCGACACATAGAACGCGAAAATAAAAACGAAAAATTATCTTAGCCTGATATACAGATAGTATTTTTAATCATAATTTTTTGTGGATACATTTTTAGTTTATTCAAATTTTAAAGGGCAACAAAGCGAGTATACCCGTAGGAATTAACAATTTTCCAAAATGAAACATATCAAGTTGACATTTCGTACACGCTTGTTTCAGATATTGGACAATGTGGATATGAAACATGTGTACAAATACAAATACACATGAGGAATGATGGTGCACATATAAATACATTGACAATCAATCTACATAGAAGAGTAGTTATGTACAACGTATAAAATTACAGCCCATATATACCGATCTATACAGAAAACAGAAGACAGAGACAGAGAGTGTGTGTGTACTCGAGATAGAGTGAAGTGCTCCAGTTTTTCCCCCTTTCTCTCTCTCTCTATTCTTTCTCGTACACTCGTTGTGAATGTGGAGTTTTCTCGGAGCCATGCGAGTTTTTGTGTGGTGACAATGTTATATTATGGGTAGTTGATGTATCTATGTACATTTGCTTTTGAAACGGGCATGAGAAAGTATGGCTGAGGCTGACAGAGAGAGAGAGAGAGAGAGAGAGACCCCGGACCCCCTTGGGGATTATGACCCTATATTTCTGATTCTGGAGATTCGGTATTACGTGAGCCTTATAATCAGATTTTTGCTTACAGATGCAGATACTTATTAATGTGCACAAGTACACCACGGAGAGAGTCGACCAATATTTCATTAGCCAACGGCGGCGGCGGGCCTGAATAATCTCAGCTTCGGCTTCTGTACAACACACGCAGAGTAAAGAAAACCAACGGTTATCAATGGATAAGGTTTTGTGCATATAAGATGATGCTAACCATCCGATGGTTAATGCAATGAACTGATAACTACCCCTCAAATTTTGTATTTTGATACTACACATTGGAAGTTGGAACTAAAAATCGTATCCAGAAAGATAAATGCCCGTGAGTTTTTTTTTCAGTTTGTCTTCAAATGTTGTAAAAAATGTCAAAAGTCGTTAGCATAGATAAAATGAACATCAATTATAATTATTAGTCTTCACTCTGCACATACTTTTTCAACTAGATTTGTAATTTATTTTTCTAGTAAAGTATAAAATAAATATATAATTTATATTTCTAGTAAAGTATAAAATAAATATATAATTTATATTTCTAGTAAAGTATAAAATAAATATATTGTCAAAATATTATGGAGATTACTCAAGTGTAAGAAAGGGAAAAATTGTAAGGGTAATACAACGCAATTAAATGAGCATAAATAAAAGCCTCCTGGGCAAATGTAGTAAACTTATTATTACTTTTAGAATTAAGTAGAAGTGTGTAGTAGTAGAGAAAAGTTGGCGTTGGGCAATTAGATTTTGCGTCTTTTATTAGCAGTCGTGATTTCCATTTTGTTAGTTTTATTGGTGGACTTTGCAGTTGACTTCGTTTTCACTGCGGGGCTCTCCACTTCAAGAACAGTACTAGAGACCCCTGAGTCATCACAGTTTTTGCTCCCTTTCTTCCGTTTTTTCATCGTTGCTTCTTCCTTTCCTGATTCGGATTTGAGATGTTTCAGAGTAGATGCAAATAATACAGAATGAGCCCAACCAGAGTAATTCCCAAATAGTGAGCGGAAAAAATCACTAATTTCCGTGTAAACTTTTTCAGTGAGAGTCTTCACTTTTGCGAGATGAGGTAAATACTGCTTTCCTAACTGATGCATGTGTGTGCTGGAAATGAGAAAAGGAAATACTTTAATTAATTTTGGTGAGTAAGTCTAAATTGCTGTCAAAAGTTGATGCAATTGACAAATTTTCATGATATTTTTTATAATTTTTATTATTATGGACTTACTCGACAGGTATAGCATCATGGAATCCAAGAGACATCAAGCAAATGCAATCCGCAACCTTAGAAAAACAAGGAATTTATTTACATTATTCTTATTCTTGTTCACTCATATTTATACAAAGGTTGTAAATCACAATGGTAAACTTTTCCTTACTTTTCTACCAATACCAGGTAATGTTTGTAGCTCTTTTCGAGCCTCATCGTACTCTAGATTTTTGAGAGAAGCAACCCACGTCGGTCCACCATTTTCAACAATCTTGATGGCTGTATTTGAAATATACCCAGCTCGATATCCAAACATTTCTTTACGCAATTTTGCTTCCACTTCAGGACCACATAATTTTTCAACTTTAGGAAAATCAAAATATAGTTTTCCATCAAGCTCTCCAATTGATTCTCCATAAAAACGGCACATTTTCTCTACCATTTGGCTAATGCGAATGATATTATTATTTGAGGAACAAATGAAGGAAAATAGATTTTCAATAGGATCCTGTTCCAGCATCCGAATCCCTTTATAATCTTTGATTGTTAAATCAGCAAATTTAGAGTCCATTTTCGACCATGCTTTGTACAAATCGGGTAAGGAAACGTCCATTTGAAAGTATGAATGTAAAAGTTTGTTGTAGTCTTTTTCAGAGAGCGTTGGAGTTCCAATCACACGGTATGAAATCAGTTCGTCCGTTTGTTTGAGAACCCACAAATAATGACCAAATACTCCAATCCATTCGGAGGGCCCCTGAGATCCATCATTTTTCCATCTTTATACATATACACATACAAATAAAAAAGAAATTAGCAAAATTATTCATTTTAATTCAACAAATTTATATCATTAATTAAATGATTAGTTAATCATAGACATTCATATTTACCTAAAACTCTGTCCACAAGCTAATACTGTTGCTATTTCTACTTCATTTCGAGGCACTTTGAGTTGAAACCAAAGTTTTTCTTCTTCACGTGCTTGTTTCCTATAGCATTCGATACACATGTTAAATATGAAATGGCATAATCGAATCGATTGAATCGATAATCAATGTTAAAGATACAAAAGAATCAATAATACTTTGCAAATATCTTACATGGTAAACGTTTTGTGTCCTCCAGTTATCACAGGTGATGATGCCAACTTGAAACACCTTTGAAAATAAATGATTATAATATTTATTTATTTATTTTCCAAAAATAACAACAAGAATGGGAAGCGAAATTCTAAAAAAATTAAGCCGCCGAAAAAGTTTGAAGTTTAAACTTTTTTTCAAGTGTTTCTGGTCGGGGATTTTAGAGATCTTGCAATTTTAATTTAATGATAGTGTGTACAAAGTTAAATGGGATATGGGACACAAAAACTTCAAAACATTAGCAGTGGTATTAGTTATACTAGTTTTTGGGTATTACAACAAAGTGATATTTGGTCTTGTAGTCGAGTTAATTTTTAGCAAACCCATTTTCCCTCGTGTCCCTATTTTAATTTCTGACACCAAAACTAATTTCCGTTTTGAAAAGACTGAAGATAACGTTTATGAATTTGATAATGAACATTTCAAGTCAATTACTGGTTATGGATCGTCAGACATCAATTATGAAGATGTTGAAAGAGAATCCAAAAACTTATCGGCTATCGTGCAAAACACATTAGCAAGTCTCCAAGGAAGTTTGACCTGTCAAAGAAGGCAGGTCAAACTCTTATGTGGATCTCCCATTCGTAATTAATAATAATTTTATTTAAATACATATATACTTCTTATTATTCATAATGCTAATTTGACTATGCTGGTACGTTGACAGCCAAAAACTTCAAAATGTTAAAGTCTAAATTGTCAAAAGTTATTTCTTTTTTTGATTTTGCAGAATGTGAATTAGGATGCCAAATTCATCATATGATGACATGTCTCATGCTATCCTTCAGCTTAAACAGTACTCTTATTCCGGACTTTACACATTGGCCGTACAAAAAACTTAAATGGGATGACATTTTTGAGCCACTTAATCCACTCGACTGCGAGAATAATGCCAATAACGACACTACTACTGTCATTTGGGGAAAAAATGAATTTCGCTTATCAACTCCAGGTATAGTATAGTAGCACAATAATAACATTATGTTGTAAATGAGAAATGGATAATAACAGGTTTTGGGACAATATTTATATCATATTATTTTAATTAGAAACATTCATACAAACCCTAGGCTGGATATATCCAAGGTATGGATTTTAAAGAAAAATCGTACATCACATTACTCGTGCATGCTAAATGTGTGGTAAATGATAAAATTGATAGTGAGAAAACGGAATTCGTATTGGAATATGTGTATATATTGATTTTAAAAATTATAGATACTTCGTATTAAGCCAAAGCAGTATCAAAGAAGTGTCAATTTGACACTCAAAATGTAATAGAAGTTTCAATCAGATCCATTTCAATCGGAAATGAGTGCTCTTAATACTAAACAATAACAATTTTAGGATTGAAAGGTTTTTTATTTTGTGGAGTAGGAAGTTCAATGTCATTAGAACTTTCCCTTTGCAAGATATTGTTATTGAAGGTTTGCTCAAACCGCACCCTTTTTTATTTCACGATTATTGTCATGCCTTATATTTGATTGTAAGAATTAATACCAAGTGTCTTTTATATTTGATTTTATAGGAGCCGTCCCACGTCGCATTAAAATTGGGCTTCCAATCACCAAAGACATAAGCATGAAGATAAAAGACACTTTTTTAAATCCTTTCATTTGGTGGTCTGGTCAATTTGCCAATTACACATTCAGACTTCAGCCTGCCCACGAAAACTGGCTGATCAAAACAAAACGGCTCCTAGAATTTTCTTCCGCTCCTGTAGTTGGGTAAATATTTCTTTGACGTAATGATATGCTTTTTCATTTTGAACTCACAACGTAAGCAATTAAGGAGGTAGCATTGTATTTGTTAATGTGTATTTTCAGAATCCTTTTAAGACGCCGTGACAAAAAGGGCGAGAAAAGGAAACCGTTTCATTCTATAGATAAGCATTTCAACACAGCCAAGAAATTTTATGAAAACTTGGAAAATCAGAATTATAACGTTACCAGAAGAGTTTACTTGGCCACTGATGATAGAAGCGTTATAAAATTAGCTCGAAAAAGGTTAAAATTACATGACCGACTCATTTGTTATTTGTTTGCTCAGCTAAATTACCACTACGTAGTAGTCGATTTGTTTTAATTGTCAATTTGTATGCATCTCGTATTTAGGTATCGCACACCGAAATGGGAAATCATGGCCCTTCAAAGAACCCTGAAAGTTGAAGAGGACATTGTCAAGGACATTTACCTGTTGGCAGAATGCGATTATGTCGTTTGTAACTTTTCGTCCGATGTAAGTCCTTGTTTTGCATAGTCGAAATCTAAAATTATACGTCGTTGACATATTATATGTACATAATCAGTACTGCTCGCACAAATTTCAAGAATGTTTGAATGAGATAGTGCATGTGAATTTTATTGCAGATTTGCCGTTTAGTTGTCGAGTTAATGGAATCAAAGGATTTGAATGCAATGAAAAGGGTAAAATCCATGAACACAAAATATTTGTACCAAGGTAAAGAAATAAATAAACTCAGATTTGTCTTTCCTTAAACTTAACGACAAAAAGAACTCTGTATCTATTCATTTATTTATCAGTTCAGAAAAATGATTTTTAATGCATGTACATACAATCACTGTGTATCTCATATTCATTGTCATCAACCCACACACAATCAACCAAGTTTTTTTTATGAGTAAATATAATGGCAATACTAATTTAAATTTAATGTACATAGTGAAAAGCTTGTTCATTCATTACTAATAAATAATTAGTCTTAGACGGTTAACAACGTAAAATAGTCTCATACTTTTACTGCTTACACTCATATCGGTGTTTTAATGTCTTTCATTTGCTACTACAATATACTTCAATATAGGTTTAATTGTAAATTGATGTTTTTTTTTCTTCTGTTTTCATGCAAGAAATAAAATAATGCATATTTATCGAGTACTTTTTTTCTTACTACCTGCACCATTCACCATATACTACGATGTCTAATATTAATAGAAATGCACACATCTCAGTATCTTTTGAAAAAACAAAACGAAACAAGTCAAATGTCAAATACTTTATCATTGTTTTGTTTAAACTCTTGAGAAATATTATGTATACCAATTCAATTTTATAATCTATCACATAGTATATGTATGTCAATTAATGGTCGTGAGCACTTCAGGGAAATGCTCAAAAAAACCTAATTACTCTTTGATTATTGTGCACATAAACATATGAATAAATATATACCGAAAAGATATAAATCAATGTCGGTATAACATTATAGCAATTTGAAATTATACTCTCGGAAACACTCAATACAGATTAAATTACACATACACATTTGTTGACATAGTATATACAGTATGTCATTTATGTAGTTACACATATTATGGGTTTCCTTTAGACATTATAGATTTATATTAGAATATATAGTACTCCTCGACCAGCTAAATTTAGGTTCACAATTTACGTCATTGACAATTTTCTTATTTTTCCATACACGATTCGGCTATTTTAAGTCTGAGCTTTTTATATGAGGTACGTATAGAATAGAGAATTTGAGCCTATATAGAGCTAGCTCTTGCGAAAATGTATAGAGCTCAAAAAAAAAACAATAAACAAAACGTATAAACATGTCAGCTGTGATTTTAGATTGTGCATTTAATTTACGTGTGTTTTTGCATAGATTGTGGAGAACATTAATAATATGGTGATTATAGTCAGGAGCCTTTTGAATCTATAGCACCAAGAGAAATTATTATTATTACAACACTGCTGAATTTTAAGGTTATTGGGTTCAAAGTGGTAACGGTACACGGACGACATCATGTAAACAGTTTTTAGGGATGTATTGGACAAGTTACAGATATTTTACATTTTAATGGAGAATCAATTATTCTATCAACTATCATAATTGTACATACATATACAAAGTATGAGTAACATTTAACTTTTTCTCAAGTATACATTTCAAATGCTAAAATAAGAAGAAAACTGTGGAATCCATCGCATGTGTGGGTTCAATAATTCAACGGTCCTCGCATATACACAAATGACAAGAATGAGAAGAGATTCGTCATGTAAATTCATTGATACTTTGGTTAAAAACCTTCAAAATTTCCATTGCAAAATTAAACATAATGAACATCTTTTTTTGTAAATAGTCGTAGTAAAACAGGCAGATAGTCAGTATTGATCACGATAGCACACTTTTATATAATATCAAACCGAATACCTATAACGTTTAATGAATTCCATATAAATCATCGAAAATTCGAAATTAAGTAATATGTGTATACATAAATAATTAAAACATAAATATATCTTATATATATTGTACAAGGTATCTTCAGCTGATGAATCATTTTCCAGTTATATATAAAATCATAATGAATTCCAATGTATAAAAGTGTATCAGATTCACAACTTTCCATATTTCATGCTCTAATATTTGTGTTAAAGAATGACAAATATGACTGAAAAAAAACAAGAAACTTTGAAATCTAAACAAAATTGTACGGTGAAAAGAAAGTCAAAGTAATTTTCAGTTTTCATAGTCCGACTCTGATTTCATTGATTGTGACTTTGATATTCCGTTTGCAACATAGTTGATTTGAGACTGCATCTACATATATTCCAGAAGAAAAGAAAAACCGAAAAATCACATGTATTTATATATATATATATCTGTATATAGGTATTTATATGGCATCCAACAAAATCTGTATTCGGAGAAAAAAACAATGGGGAAAGTAGAATTTAAGTACGGGGAAAGTTTGTATAGAAATGGTGTAAGAATTGAAGCCTTTAAAGTTTCAGACAAATCTCAAGTATAGGTCTAAAAAAAAGGTGTTTATTTGAGTGGAAAAGCAAATGTGTTTCTCGAGTAATGAGAATGGAAAGTGTAAAAATACATATATGACATTTTATACACACGGTATTGTTAAACTTTCTCTCATATAAACATAAATGCATACACATGTCGTACATAGAAATGATGCAAAATGGGGGGAGGGAGTGCGTTTCTATAATATGTATGTAGAAAAAAGTGAAAGTAACCACTCACGGCCTTATAAAACATGCAGGCTAGTGTATTTTCATCCTCCGCCATTGGACAGTTCTTAACCCCGTCACACAATTCGTGATCATCAACACAGTTCCATTCACCAGTTGTTGTTGGTGAGGGACAAAAGAATTGACGAGCTCCGTCAGGTGCACGCGGGCATTCTGAAATAGACAAAGATAATCATAACTTCCTTAACTGTATGATTATACATACAGAGACAAAGATATTGAGAGGAAATGAAGAATACTTAAAATATCTCCCTCAACTCCACACATCCAAATCCAAATATATAGTAATATCCCTGGTACGTACATACATATATGGTTATTCAAAGAAAGTTGATGATGTCGTTCCATGCCATTCGAATCTAATTTATACATTGAATGTGTGTGGGTGGGTAAGTGGCTTTCATAGTTTACCTTTCATTCTTTTATCTTTTATACTAATTACTAATTACATTCTTGCCCTTTTTTTTAAAATTGGAAGTTTTTTTTTTTTTCTACTTTCAACTTGACCTTTTGATTTTCACTGCATGAAAAAATATTTGTTGTGCTTATGGAATTAATTTTGGATTTGAGTTTGGAGTGATGGTGATGGAATATCCATCGTATTTCGATTAATGATTCAACGATCAAGAAATGTACTTGGAGAGGAGAGCAGTCTAACGTTGATGTGGACTTTCTTTTCCCTTTCGCTTTCCTCTTGATTGTATTATATTATACAATGGGTACACTCGAATAGAATTTCCTGCATGAATTAAGGCAAGAAGGAAATAAAAAAAACTAGATGATGATTTTCTCCTTGAAAATTTAATCTAAAAGATAAAAGGTGTGCTGACTTCAACCTACTCAGTACTCACACACACACACATGTATAGACTTTTGTGCTTTTACACACATGATGATAGTTGATACAGACTAAACGTTTATTTATTACCTCCGCTCTTGTATTTGTTATAGGAAAGGAACAACCTTAGGTAACATGAGCACTTTGTACTCTAAGCGAACCGATTCGGGGTAACTCAATGTTATGTCACGTTGAAAAGAGGAAAATTCACCGTCCTTTTTTTTTGTGAACTTGTATATGTCTCTACGCCTACGCCTAATGGAAAGTAAAATAAGTACAATGACGTGTCTTGGAGAGAGAGAAAAAAATTGAGACAAGTGATATTGTGATCTAGTGCTTTTTTCTATGCTGTGTATGTAGTCCTAACAAAAATACGGGAGACTACGGAGAATCGGAGAATGGATTGAGGACATCAAACAAATTCTAGTTGTTTCTATACATATATATATGTACTACTTGTTGTTGTTGTTGTTGTAGTGGGTGGATGAGTAAAAATGGTCTGTACTTACGTACTCTATTGCAGTGGGAGATGAGATAGATAATACATGGTGATGGTAAATTGGGGAATATTTTGGTCAACTTGAATATTCATGAAAATCGGGATTGCTTACTTACACACACATTTTCAAACTTTTCTCATTTCTCGATGAGTACTTTAGCTAATGTTTTACTTCTGTGACTTTAGTTTCCCTCTCCGAGAGTTCTTTTTCTTTTGTGTATCTTTTGGTCTTGTGCGAGAGTGCATTTGTTTCATCCACAGTATTCATCCAGTTTTTGAAGTAGGTATACCACAGGAAGGATTATATAATTCAATCTCGTAACGAGATTCTCAAAACAGATAATCTTAAGAAGAAAAATTATGTCCACATTTACACAATCTTTGACACGGCGTAATGTTATCGTTTTCTTTGCACGCACAGCTCAAGCATATACTATTTTCTGTTGACAAACCCAAGTTTTCTTGCTCTAAACAAATATGGAGTATGGAAATATTTGAATATATAATAAATTTATATGCGGAAATGAAAATAATGTTCGATTTTTCAATACGTTTAGAAATCTCAAGTAAATATATGCATATTATATTCTTAAAAGCATCCAGAAGTTGAAGGTAAAAAAATACACACACATTTTTCATAATGTAAAAGAACTTTTATTTTGGGAACTGTGAAAGAATAGAATTCTTCAAACTATACAAATTTGCATTTTAAAACTACTACCGATATGATTTCGTATCAAAAAAGTTGAGAAAGAGTCACTGCAAATAAAGAATATATAATATAAGTTATGAAAGTGTGTAAATGCATGTCGGTACAGCTCTGCTTTCTTATACTTTGACGTTAGTAAGTTGCCAGTTGTTCCTTCAACATATTTCCCATTTGCCTGATTGAAAATGGAAAATTGGAAAGCGAGTAGGGGGGAAAAATCTTTGATTGTATAATAATTGAATATTTCCCATATAAAACATCTTATGTGAATAAAATAATATTCATCGTGTACTGTACACATTCGTCTATGATCATATTGGTTGCTGCTATGTTTTAAAATCCGAACCACGAAGAAATACACTCTCATCCAGTATGTCAAAAAAAACTCAAGTCCTATCGCTAAGTCAAATATAGCAGCAGCATACACACACACACACACACACAGTATACACACCATGTGGTATGTGAATAGTGAATAGCGATGACAGTTTTGACCTTTTGAAAAAGGTAAAATCTACCCCCCACCCCAACAATAATTTGTAATTAAGAGACGTGTTCAGTTTTTCTTTTTGTCTCCATTTCCTTAAAAGAAATCATTTGATATTTCCCATTCACGCAACAAAGAGCAAAGACAGACACACACACACACACGTGCCCACGGAAATTTATATCGATCCAGATGACTCTTCTTGCTCCCTGTATATATAAGTACGAAAGGAATGCACTACGAATATGTACATACATACGATAGACAAAATACAATAAGTATGAGTACACACACTCTACATACGATAATGCATGTGAGCAAATCCCACGTAACCTAATTCAAATGAATATTAACAAGCGGAAAAATGTTTGAAAAGGCATCAAAACTAAAATGTGCTACAAGTGATAATAAGTATCGCTTATATGTTTCTGACAAATCTCAAATCTCATGTACCGGAGCTTTTTAATTAATTAAATTATTTCTCCACATCCACAGTCTAAATTTCAAAAAACGTTTTAAGATTTCCTTTTGTGCAATTCCGGCTGGCGCTCATCGGTTGTGTCTTCTCGTTCGTCGTTTTCTATAATGTGTGCACGACTGTGTTTTGTGTATACGTGGACATTGTAATTTGTCGTCATTTTAGTCAGACACTCGACAGTGAAGAATAGATTGACGCTCCATATTTAGGTATATGTACATAAAAACTTTCATGACGTTCATTTCATATATATTTCCAATTTGGAATTCAAAGAGCTCAACAGTGTGAGCCTCACACACACTCTATATGAAATTTTTGTTCTGCTGCTATAATTATTACCCTGTGCATTATTGTCTGATTATTTTGTATCATCATCCATTACAGATTTTTACATCATATATATGACAAACATGAGCATAAAATATATATATCGACAGTCTATTTTCGCTGAGCAAAGTGAATTTAAAAGGGAAATTTTGACTGCAATCTTTTCCTCTTGATGTTGAGTTGATGCTATAATAATGAAGATGTGATTACTGGATGAAGCAGGCATAGGAGATGACAAGCAAAAGCAACAACTATATGTGGAACTGTGTGATCTTGAGTGCGAATGTCTCCCATTCTAATTTTCAAGGGCAAGAAAATTCTAATACTTAATTTAGTCTGCGTATGACACGGCGAGACTCAAAATATACGCTGTACAAAACATACAGATTAACACTTGAACATAGGATAATAAAATCATCCAACTAATATATGCAATGCAATGGCCGCTTTGACGATCGAATGTGAAATACACAAATCGGGAAAAGCAAATGGAGAAAAAAGGGGAGTGGAGAATATGTCAGTCAGAATTCCCCACCATCAAACAAATGCAAATATGTACACCAATGTCTACAATATTTCGAATGACAAAATGCAATATCAGTACATAAATAATATTTACTAATAATGGTTAAATCAATGATGAAAATACAATCTGATGCATATGCGAATTCGAATGTCCTTCTCGTGTGTCGGTCGTATAAAAAAAATAGGAAATGCTTAATTTGTCTGCGTATAAAATGAATTGACGGCACACACTTTTTTCGCATGATTTGTAAGTATACTTACGAGTATTCGAGTGTAGTACGATCAAGTTTCTTTTTTAAACTTAAATAGCTGCTTATTTACAGTTTCACAAATGTGTGGGGGAATGAAAATACATTTGCATATTTATAATCTTACAATGCTCACAAACTCAATTTTTTTATTGTATTTAAACAAAAAATACTTTCTCCATGAAAAGAATCCGACTAGCGATTATATAGGAAGGACATATTTCTTGTAGAAAAAATGCTTTCATATTCATATGAAAAGATAAGGGATTCTATGGATTCTATACGCTGACAATAAAGAATGCCCTGTGTTTACTTTCTTTTACTTTCCCTTTTCCCCTATATTTTTTCAAACATATGAGGAGAAGAAAAAAAACTACAAGGTATAGAAATGAACTCTCTATAGGAATAGTATGATTATTAAGTAATATTATGATGACGATCCTCCCACACATGACAATTGACGAAACATATTTGTATGATGATGTGGAACTGACAGTCGGACGTGTACACAAAACAAAATGTTGTCAGGAATATCTTATATAGAGGGGAGAGAATCGGTGTAATCCTGTAAACTTTTCACGTCCCTCACATATACATATCTGTATAGTAACTGTGTACAGTATCCACAAATACACATATACACACACACACACTCTTGAAATATATGAGGAAAATGATTCAAAACGTCAGTCTCCTTAAACAATCATAATGATGATATATTATATCCTACTGCTTTTGACAACTCAACCATTCACTATATCATATCATCATCATCATAGCTGTGCTATCATTGTTATGCCTTGACAATACATATCCTTCATTTTATTTCATTATTACACATATATTTTGTACTAAAATATCTAAGGTCGACCACCGTCGTTCATCGTTTCTTATTGTATTGCCTTCATCACATATTCAAAAAAAATATTATTAGTGGCTCATCTATTATGTGAATTCATATGTGGTAGATATTCACATCCTTTTTTTTATAATCAAGGGAAAGTCTTATATTCAGTTATTCTGTACACATAAAAAAAAAATTGGCTAATAATGTCCAAAATGTTGTCAGACTACATATTTAAATCACGAACGTAAATATGTGTAAGCCACACAGTGTTTGAAAAAAACGCAATGTTAGTGGCAAATGACAAATAATGATCGTAATATTATTATTTGTGTTTAGCATACATCAAAAGGGAGTTTAAGCATATTGATAATGTGAATGTGAGGATGGATATTCTTACACAACAAAGACTAACGATAAGTACACAGGAAAAGTATTAAATATTTTCCTTTTGTTGACAGAATATGTATGTACACAAATTTTTTTCCTCGAGTTTAAATTTTCTACTACATTTATACTGAAACATTTTCAGTGAAAATGTCTTTTCAAAGTTGTTTCCCTACGTATTTTTGTATTTATAATCATATATACACGCAGGTCATACGGTAATAATAGAAATAACCAGAAAATCATATATTAAACCAAAGATTTGTTTTTTTTTTTTTAAATTAAAAGAAGGCTGAATTGATTGTGTAAAAGTTTTTTCCCGACAAAATTTGGGATTACAGAAGCGATTTTGAGAGTTGATATAGGAAATTTTGAAATATGCAAAAACAAACGCACACCGAGATTGTCATTTTTTGTATATAGTTCTAATTTTACATTTTGGAAACACTCGAACAACTGACAAACCACAAAGATAAATAATTCCCTTAAATAAAGGGAAAAGATAATCATTATCAAACTTGAAAAAACGTTGGCTGTTACTGTTACACATGTGTCCAAGTTACGATTGATAAATGTTAGAAATTATGTGGTTTATTTCATGATGACAACCACCCCCAATCCACATTATTATTTTCGTCGTGTGCATATACGCAATAAAATAAGGGAGATTTTACTACACGTTTGAAGCCACTGCAATTAGTGAAAGTGCTTGAAAACCCAATAGCCATTTTTTCGGTCATTTCGTCATTGTTATTGTTTTTTAGATTTAAAAATTAAAAATCCCGAGGGCAATGATAATCATCTGAACACTCTCAATTTTTTTTTGTGATTTCTCTAATCCATTCCTATACATTCACTTTGGTAATATATATTTATTTACAGATAGGTATACAAAAACAATTCAGATTGTTTATACAGACAGAAAATGTATAGTCAAAGAGAGACAAAAACAAAAAACAAAAAAACTCACCTCCAGATCGAAACCAGAGTTTTGCTTGAAGAAAAGGGTCCAGATGTCCAGGATATCTTTTCCTTAGACTGCCACCATCAATATGATTATTATAATTAAGGGACTCTTGTTTCGTGGTGGCGAGGCCGTAATGATTGTCCATATCTCCTCGATAGAGTTGCTCTTGGATTTTAGAATCTTGATTAATACGTTGAATGGGGATATTGTTATCTTGAGAATCCGCTTGCATAAAATTAGCAAGTTCGGAGTAAGGAATATAGGCAGTCCGAGCTCCTTGAACGAAAACAATCAGCAGCAGCGTTAAAAGATAGATGGACATTTTTTATTTATCCCTTCTTCTTCAATTGGTATAAACTTGATTTGATTTGATTTCGGACTTTCCTTCACTATATTTATTGAAATCGTATAAATTTTATAATGTTTGATACTTGAAACTCCAAAAGTAGAAGTAGAAGAAGAAAAAACAGAAACAATTGATGGAGAATAAGGAGGAGGAAAAAAACGTTTGTGATTGTCCAGAGTCCAAAAGACAAGTATTGTCTAGATCGGTTTGATGGTGAAGGGAAAGTTTTTAAATACTATTAGTCTGATCGTGAGGAGAAAGAGAGAGAGAGAGAGAAAGTATTGCGTGCGTGGGTGCTTATGTGGTGGTGGTGGTGGTGGTGGTGGTAACGGTGGTGAAAAGACTTTCACCTTCTACGCGGCTCAACTCCTAGATACAGATTGGAATGGCACAACTACAATTCCATGGTCGTTTTCCCTGCCGCTTCGACGTCTTTCTTCATTCTCTCTCTCTCTCTCTTTCTCTCTCTTTCTCTGTAGATCCGAAAAAAAGCGGACGACGAGAAACGCTTGGGGTTTTAAGCCTGTCGAGTATGTTTACATGTGTGTTTGTGTATTTACATCGACGTAGAGGATATGCAGATCCATGTACATGTACACAAATAGATGGATAGAGAATCTAACATTTTCAACCTCCACCTTTATTACCAACTCTACATCAACATGTAGCAAGCTACAAGTTGTTTTATTAGACTTCCTCCCTCGCTCTCTCTCTCTCTCTCTCCTTCTCCTTCTTCTTCGTACGCGGCTGAGTCTAAGTCAAAAGCTAGCATTTTCTATCTACTTACTAACTAGTACCTTTGTATATAGCTGCCAATTATTATATATTTTTAAATCCTTTTTATTTTGCTTGAAGAAAACAACCGGGAAAAAACCTTAGTCAACTTGTTTATAAATCCAAACAAAAAAAAAAT
Organism: Gisinianus flammeolus; assembly: GCA_034699125.1. NCBI lineage: Eukaryota > Metazoa > Arthropoda > Collembola > Symphypleona > Katiannidae > Gisinianus > Gisinianus flammeolus. The sequence goes on from JAIUND010001264.1 coordinate 27,572, forward strand.
TAAAGGACGATAGAATTTTCCCTCCAAGTTTTTTCCATGCATTCTTCAAAATTTTAAGGCATGCATGATTATCAAATGATAATCTATAATTGTTATACAGTTGTACTCTGGGAATAATGGACATTTTCTTGGGGATCGTCACACAAGGTTGTATACCCTGTACATGTACATATATATAGAAATGCTGTGAGTTTGTGTGTTTTGAGAAAGTGAAAAGCTTGGAGCATGTTTTTGTCGTTCAACGCTTATAAGTTTGTGTCCCGTAGTAGAGTAGAGTAGCGTATAGAGTAGAGAAGAGTGGAGTAGGTTGTAGTTTTATTAACAAATTCATCTCATGGAGTGGAGTGGTGGTTGTTTTTGTGGGGAATGTAACGTGTGTGTATACATATATGTACATGCATTGCCTGCTCAATCAAATAGGATCCTCCTTAACTATAGCTTTCCTTATTAGAATGAGTATTGACAGATCGTGCCGGTTGAGTTTGATGTTCCGCTCCTACTCATATTGCTCATTTTAAAGAGATGGAACATAATGCTACAGGATACACCTAATGTATCCAGCAGCAGGATACCGGTTAAATATACAAACACAGGGAGAGAGAGAGAGAGAGAGAGAGCAAGTTAAAGTATATTAAATACCTGTGACACAAACTAGCTAGTATTGTTTTTCCTGTCCTCCTTTCTATGGTACATATAAATACTTACATTCTTACATGACCGACGTAACTGGTACAACTATATATTCTATAGAAACGATATCGAATGAAAAGTAGTAATGTTATACTATGAGATAGGTATGTGTATTTGTGTATATTATATAGGTACTCTACATTTAGGGAGAAAAAGGTTGAAAAAGAGTTGTGGATGCGACGATAAAAGTTTCACCACTGAAGTTAAAATTACGTTAAGATATAGTTTTTGAGCTCGTTGGCTCCTACTCCCCCCCCCCCCCCCCTATATATATTGTTATCAAAATGACTTTGAGGAATGACGTCGAACGAAGAATATATACGATAATACGGACATGTACAATGAAATCTGTGCTGTCAACACTATTTTTATTATTAAGTATTTCAGGTAAAACAAGTTGCCCCCACATGAGCATGATCGTATGATAGATGTATACCTATAGGTAGTTAATGAATTATAAAATGGAAAATGAATTATAAAACTAGGTATGCGTGGAATGGGCATCGGGCATAGGTATCATATCATTTCATCTATTCATAGTCACTAATAGTCAGAGGAGAGAGTCAATTGACGGTAATAGAATTTCCATCTTACCCAGGTACATATGCATGAAGAGTTATGAAATAAGTAGTCGTCTAATATGCCAAATATATAGGTATAGATGAGAACGAGACGAGCGAGAGAGAGAGACTTTTATGACCTAAAAACTTTGGGAACTTGAGAAACCTTTTACAGGCACATTTTGTATGATGTCTGTCAACTTTTTCGGGTTCACATTTTATTGACACAATGAAATGGTTGACGTGACCGGAAAGATTCTCGTCACCTGAATGATTCATTCACTTAAAGTTTGTTATTCTCTCTCTTATACACTGTGATTAAATTAAATGAATAAAATGGTATCTCCTTTCTCCATCTCTCATTTATTTCCTTCCAGTTTTATTTTTTTCGTACAGAGTTTTCCGCAAAGTCGTACTTGACACTCAGGTATGTGTACATATAATTAATTTACACACATACCTGAGTGCCATAAGTATACTTTGCGGAATTTGGAAAACTCTCTAAACGAAAAAATAAAATAAAAGGAGACAGAGAGCGAGACAGATGGATGAGCTGATCCAGGGGAAATTAGAGATAGAGAAAGGATATCTTTGAATTTAATTTAATATTCGCGGTGAGTACAACTCGACAGAATTCTGTCACACGTACATTCAACATATACAACATACAGTTAAAAACTCAATTCTTCAATAAATAAAATCAAAAATACTGCACAGGAGTAACAATAATAACAATAATTTTCTACCGTATTCAGTCTCAGTAGTTAAAAAAGTTGTTGAATTATCAATTAGTTTGTTGTACTAGTAATCATCATCGTAATATTATTGGCGAGTCAAAAGTTTACTCATACGGTGTTGTTGGTCCTTTTTTCTTACATAATACCATATACAACGTACGTCAAGCCTTTTAAATTGTAACATTTAACATTGATTACAAATATTCATGTATAGTCGTATTTGGTAATTGAGTGAACTTGCAGAGTGTATATTTGTACGTTGAAGAGTCAAACCAATTAATTGACAATAATAAGAAGAAACAACTATAGGAATTTTGTGAAGCCGGGTCTTTCCATATTTAATTCTCAAAATGGTTTTGTTTACTATGATAACGCGATTGAGAGATTCAATGCCACTAGCAGCTTCAATGCAAAATGATGAAGAGGTATGTCAATTTTATTATCATTTTACTTTAATCGTATAATATTTTATAATTATTTGTTTTTGTACAAAATATGTTGAGAGAATTTATGTACTCATGAGATTATAATCTGTCATTACATCATTGTTTCTTGTTTATTTTAAAATTTACAGTATGAAAAGAGTTTGATGGAATATCAACAACAAGCAAAAATGCTCTTCCGAAGATTGACTGCTCAGAGTCCGCCAAGATGTAGTATTGAATCGGGTTCCTATGTTTTCCAGTAAGTGTATACTGTGTATTGTAGATATATATATATATATATATATATATATATTTATAAACGATTAATCTATTGATTTGATAAAACTCTTTTAATGGCCGTACATTTTATAATTATAATGTCATGTTTGTTTATTTTATTTTTTTGCAGCTATTTTATAGAAAATGATATTATTTATCTTACTCTGTGCGACAAGGCCTTCTCCAAAAGACTTGCTTTTTCGTATTTAGAAGATTTGGCACAAGAATTTCAATCTCAATTTGCCAAAAAGATTCATACTGTGACTAGGCCTTATGGTTTCATTGAATTTGGTAAGTGGAGTATATATTTTTCTCGATTACATAATTGACAAGGGAAGAAAAGTTGAAAGAGGATTTACAATAATTAAAATATGTATACTTTACATTCATTTATTTAACTAATTAGTTAATTTCTTCATTTCTTATCATTTTCAGATACATACATTCAGAAAGCAAGAAAAAATATCCTGGACTCTAGAAGTCGAAGAAACCTATCACAATTGAATACCGAATTGCAGGATGTTCAACGTATAATGGTTCAGAATATTGATGATGTAATAAGTCGTGGTACAGTCTTATCCGAAATCGATCATAAAGCTCAGAACCTTTCCATTTTGTCCCAAAAATACAAGAAAGATGCATCATATTTGAATTTAAAGTCAGCTTATGCTAAAGCTGCAGCTGGATTCATTGTCGTCTTTGTTTTTATTCTTTACTTTTGGGTTCTGTAACCGCCATACAAAGTTAATTATATCTACTATTGACGATGATTAAGATCCACGTCAGGCCGTGTTAAACCTTTGCTAATTGAGTGAGTACCTAATTTTTAAGCTTAATATTCTACATTGCAATTATGAAAAAAAATTATATATATCCATTGAGACAACCAACTATAACGTACATACATAATACTTTGAACAGATGAATGTATATTGTGTGAGTACGCAGGAAAAACTTAAGGAAATCTAAATGGATTTTTCGATGCATATTTCGGAAACTTTGTGCTAGTATCAAAGCGTATATTAAATATTATTATATCAACAATATTATTAGTAATATCCCGTCAACTTCCCATATTTTAATATATATAATATATATATTATCATAATATTATTATGTGTGTGTATAGTTCATGGAATTTTACTACCGTGTCCTAAATTGCGAGTAATCTGAAATTCAAAAATGACAAATAACAATATTATTATATATTGCGTAAATATTTTGTACAATATCAGATTTCTAAGGATTTAAACATCCTCTCGTTCCGTATTCTAAGTTTGATTTTTTTTTTAGTTTGTTAAACAAATATAAATCTACTTTGATAATTGCGTTGTTAAAATATCTAAGAGCCGTCGATAACTATACTAATTATTATTCAAAATAATATATGAATGAACCATATTAAAGAATAATCTATGTTGTATGGTATATACTATATACACATATAGAAACTATCGGTATTTAACAAAAACAAAGAAGAAGAATCAAACTACTTGAAGATGAAATAAATGAATTCTAATTTTGATATAAATTTACGCAATAGGTTTTATTCAGTCACTAGTTAATTGAGTGTGAGAAAAAGTACAGATTAGGTATGAAATACAAGTAGATTTTTCGTTTTCCTTTACTGCAAGGACGAATGATACCGCATCTAGAGATCTGGGATTTTCCCATATCGATTAATATACCCACAATATTTTCTTATCTTACTGCATCCTTGTTGCAGACGTGCACATCCAGTTTTAGGGGCTTCTTGGCACATGTTTTTTTTTTTGCGCACATGGCCGGGCGAGCAAAGAAATACCCGGATTTTATCCGACAGTCTCCGAGTCATATTGAACCATTTCTACTTTCGACTCAACGCTGCTCAAACTCAGCAAAGTCTTCTACCTTTTGCATACTGTTTTGTATCTTTCAATATCATATGTAGCCCGCTTAATGTCAAACATGGCGAAATATTATTCACAAGTAGTTGAAACTGTAGATATTCTAGTTACTTCACGTCAATATAATAATATATTTTAGCTTGAACATAATTTCATTTGTTTTCAGTTGTTCTTACTTTCAAGTTATTAGCGTATACATCCAATTAATGTGTGCACTATGAGATTATAGTTTTACGTATTTTTTCATTTCAATAATTTGCAAGATTTGTTCAAGATTTTAGTCACATTGTTATACAAAATGATTTGAGGAAATTTTGAATTCAACATTTTACACACACATCTATCGTGATAATGAGGGTGCGAAAGGATTTGAGAATGTCTCGGGATAAGAATAAAATAACTCAATTCTGCATTAGCTCTAGTATAGTTTTTCTCCTATGGAGTTTTACTTCATTTGATTCCTGTGGAGTGGAAGCTCGTGACACGGACAATAGAAAATTACTTCACGTTGCTGGTATCTTCCCAATCAAAGGGACAGGAGGATGGCAGGGTGGACAAGTAAGTAATTCAAGTTGATATTATGTAATCAATTGTATAAATGTTTCAGGATTGTAACAAGTGATAAGTTCAGTTAAAAACATTTCTTTTGAATATTGTGTATAGGCCTGCAAACCAGCAGCAGATATGGCACTACTGGATGTAAACAAAAGAAAAGATCTACTTCCTGGATACAAACTACACTTACACTGGAATGACAGTGAATGCGAACCTGGTTTAGGAGCTGCTGTCATGGTATGTATTTTTTTCCAAAGTATTATTCTCAAAATATTTTAATTGTCCTGTATTAATTTTCTATTTACCTTTTCAGTACGAGCTGTTGTACAAATTACCTCACAAATTAATTTTGTTAGCTGGTTGCTCAACTGTGTGCACAACTGTGGCTGAGGCTGCGAAAATGTGGAACCTGGTTGTTGTAAGATTAATAGACAATAGCTAATTTTTTTTTATTCCACTACATGACTTCCCAATTGGTCCTAATTTCTATAAATGTTGAATTTTGATTTGAAAAATAGCTTTGCTATGGTGCTAGCAGCCCAGCCTTGTCGGACAGAAATCGTTTTCCAACTCTATTTCGAACGCATCCCAGTGCTACGGTTCACAATCCCACTCGTATTAAATTAATGCAAAAATTCAAATGGTCCAAAGTTGCCATTTTACAACAAGCTGAAGAAGTCTTTATTTCGGTTGGTCCATGTATTTTTTGTCATATGCAATTATTTCTAAAGTATATTCAAATGAAAAGTGAAAACCGTAAAAGTTACTTACTCATATGTTTTTATATTCTTCTTTATGTAGACGGTAGAAGATTTAGAGGAACGTTGTAAAGAAGCATCCATTGAAATTGTGACAAGACAAAGTTTTCTCACAGATCCGAATGAAGCAATAAAGAATTTAAAACGTCAGGATGCTCGTATTGTAGTGGGCCTCTTTTACGTTGTCGCTGCAAGGAGAGTTCTTTGTGAGGTATATATTTCCTGTTTCATTATTCAAACAAAATGTACCTACAATGATTTTCTGTCATGTGTATTTTCTATTCAAAATATGTTGTTATACATTTAGGTTTTCAAACAAGGACTTTATGGACGGTCTTATGTTTGGTTCTTCATTGGTTGGTATGAAGATAATTGGTACGAGTCCAATTTGGAACAAGAGGGTATAAACTGTACAGCCGAAGAGATGCGGCTTGCTGGGGAAGGACATTTGACGTAATATTTGTAAAACTAATTTGCAAGTTTTATTTTAATTTGTGAATGATATTGTGATTTCTATGTTATAATTTCTAAACTGATAGGACCGAAGCTCTCATGTGGAATCAGGATAAAAAGAAAAAAACGATATCTGGCTGGGTTATACAACATACCTTTTAACAAGGGCATTAGATTTTTAAAATGTTCTATATATGTTACATCTGTTGTTACACTTTAATTTCGTTTGCAGACTGCTGATGATTTCCAAGGTCGTTTAAATGCTGCACTACAAGTGACGGACGGGAGATATCCCGAGGGATATCAAGAGGCGCCTTTAGCTTATGACGCTGTGTGGGCCTTGGCACTTGGTAATTGAAGAAATCATCCAAAATAACCTACATTCATCTTTCATCTCATTGCATGGTCTATGTATTTTTTAATACCATCATCATTAAATAGAGGAAAAATGACTTGGATGTACTAAGAAATTTCTGCATGGCGTTCTTGCACGGGATAGTTGTGTCAGGTGTTTTACATAATTTCCCTAGAGCTTACATACTATGTAATATCAATTGACGTAACTGCTTTCAGTGAGTTTTTTTATAGTTTGTGTCACTTTTGTTTTGTATTATGTACGGAAGCACGATAATAAACTTGTATTTGTCTTTCAAGTTCTTTCCAAAATATACCGAAAAACCTTTGAATTTTTTATTTTTTATGTACAGCATTTAATAAAACGATTGGGAAGCTGAGCCGTGTAGGAAAAAAATTGGACGAATTTAACTACACGAATAAAGGAATCGCTGATGAAATCTACAACGCAATGGACCAGGTAAAAATACAAAACACAATGCTAAAATTCTGAATCAAAATGACACACATAAATTCTTGAGAGAAATAATGCTTAAATGCATTTCTAATGTCACAGACACAATTTCTTGGAGTTTCTGGACGAGTCGCCTTTAGTTCTGAAACTGGTGATCGTATTGCTTTGACTCAAGTTGAACAAATGATTGATGGGAAATACGTGATTTTGGGGCATTACGACACGGAAAATAATAACTTGACATGGTATCATCGTGAGAAGTGGCAGGGTAAATCTATATTTGATATTGATATATATATATATATTGTATTACCCGCATAGAATGTGATTACATGGGTGTAAAATGTCTAACAGTTTCAAAATTTGTAAAGGTGGAAAAGTACCTCAAGACCGAACGGTAGTGAAAGTTGTTTTGAGGGTTGTCTCGTTGCCTATTTACATCCCTATGTGCATTGTTGCTGGATGCGGAGTAATTTGGGCTTCAATACTAATTGTATTAAACTACATTTACAGGGATAGACAGTAAGAAGGGGCTTTTTATCTCATTTAATTTTGTAAAACCAAAACTAACCAAAAAAAAGTTTTTAGAACAAGACAATTTGTCAGTGAATGTTACATTGATTTTCTTTACTTAATGAATTTCCTAGAATCATTCAGCTGTCTCACCCAGTGACAAATACATTAATGCTATTTGGATTTATACTCTGCCTCTCTGCAGTTTTCCTTGTTGGTAAGTCATGCGTGTATTTCGGATGAATAGTTTATCAATTTTTTAAACGTATGTAATAATTTTCATTTGAAATTATATTCTATAGGTCTGGATGGGCAGTTTGTTCCTGAAGAATATTTCAGCTTAATGTGCACATTACGGAAATGGATATTGTCAATGGGATTTACTTTAGCATATGGAGCAATGTTTTCCAAAGGTAATACAATTAAAACTAGTTTGAGAGCCCAAAAATAACGTAAAATGAATGTGCAATTAAATTTTTTCTCAACAGTCTGGAGGGTTCATCGCCTCACAACAAAGCACAAGTCGGAGACGAAAGTACGTGAGAAAATATTTAGTTTTTAATTTATGCGTGTGTACAAGATAGATATTATTCTAATATATACGAACAAGAATAAAAACAATTATGAATATTTTTCATGTGAATTTTACAGCACAAAATTCAGCCTTGGAAACTGTATTTACTTGTGGCTACTCTTGTCGGTATTGAAATTGTATTTTTGAGTATCTGGACAATTCTCGATCCAATGAAGCGAGAGATTGAAAGATTTCAGTACGAGTTTCCAAAAGATGTATTTGAAGACATTAAATTTCTTCCAAAATTGGAACATTGTGAATCAAAGAATCATTACATCTGGCTAGGTATAAAACGAAACCTCGTTGTGTTTTATCATTTAAAGCAACATTGGAAATTGGGATTGTACTAATTAAATGTCAATTATGAATTTATGATTCCTTATGCTTGTATTTTCAGGTATAACCTACGCTTTCAAAGGGCTTCTTCTCATTTTTGGATTATTTCTTGCATATGAAACGAGGAGTCTTAAAGTTCGTCATATAAATGATTCAAGACTCGTGGCGATGAGTATTTATAATGTGGCAGTCTTGTGTCTCATTACAACTCCTGTCACTCTCGTCATTTCTTCCCAACAAGATGCACTCTTTGCTTTTGTTTCACTGGCAATCATTTTCTCCAGTATGATTACCATGGGGCTTGTATTTGTCCCGAAAATTGTTGAAGTCATAAGAGAAGGAAATGAAAAATCAGACAGAAGTTCCGCACCTGATGGTGGCACAACCAAAGAAGAAGAAGAACGTTATCACAAACTACTCGCTGAAAATGAACAACTTGCAAATATACTTGAGCAGGTGGGTGGGCATAGGCAGTTACTAAAGGAAATATCACTTGCAAAATCTTTAGTAAATAATACGAATTTTTTAGTTGAGAATTTGATTTTGTATTTAACAATTTATAGAAAGAGGATCGTCTTCGGCAGTTGAGATTGAAATTGGAAGATAAAAATGCCAAACTCACAGGAGCTCCTACACCAGAGAGGGAGAGGGAGGAACCACTGGAGGACAATTCTGTTCGGGTAATTACAGATGCTGGAGTTAAAAGTACGTCTGCTTCTCAGAATGGTAGTCCAAATAATAATAATACTGTGGAGCATATTGAAGTACTTGAGACATTTTACACAGATGCCAATTCGGATTCAGGATTGAATTCAGCCATTGGCCAAGGACTCTCGGTCCACACAACTGACTTTGAGCTATCAGAATCCTATTTGTAAATTGTTATGTGAATTCCCCCAAACTGGTCAGTACTCTGCTTCCACATATTACATTAAAACCTTAAGTAAAACTTTGCTTCGTTCATTTACTTTTGTAGTCAATATTTTTAAAGGACTTTATAGACTTGATGTACATATTTATTTTATTTTGTTTACGCACACATTTTACGTTGTATTTTTATAGTTGTAAGGAAGAGGAATAGGTAATTTTTTTTTTGCATAAAGACTTATTGCTTTGACATTCACTGCGTTCTACAAAGTATCAGCAATCAATCGTATAGAATTCCTTTTACTATAATAGGGACTAGGCGCAAATTTAATTTTGTATTTATGTAGTGATATATCTTCTAATGAGCTTTGTGAGAAATCATTCCTTGAAATTACAGTAACGAGTGTTCGAAATACTAATCAATTAGTGCACTTAGAGTTATACTTTCAATTTTTTTTAGTTTATTTGTCAATGTTTAAGTAACTATAAAAGTACTTATTGCAATCATTGTGTATGATAAGTAAATACATGTGTGTATTATGTGTGTATTTTTGACATTATTTTCAAAGCTTGCAGGTTTGTCCGATGACATGAGCTCTCTCTGTGTATAATCAAGAAACGAAAAAATCTGCTACCTTTGCCCTCATAATTGCTTTCTTTGAATTGAACCCTAAATTATCAATATCCATGTACAATTTTTCAGCACTTTTTGAAAAATCTTAGTATTTACCCGATCTGATTTTTGAATTTGTAATCCTGTGCGTATGTTAGAAAAACGAATATGTTTCTATTCAAATACAACCTGCAATCTCAAATCACATACTCAGAATAAAAATATGTATAGCTCACATGTATTGCAATATAGAAGTTACATATTATCGTTCTACATTAAGTATATACCTACGTTTCAAAAAAAAACATTGTAATACGTGTATAAACAAGAGAATGTTGTACATTTATGTGTATTCAGAAATTAATGTTTTTATGTAATAAAATTCACTGAAAACTCAATTTCTTGGTTGCATTCCTATAATTGGTACATGAACGTTGTATCATGAAACTTCTTTCATGCTTCAACGTCAAATCAAATAAGCATTTTCTCTGTAACATCTATTGAACGCAAGGAAATTCATACAATTGCACGGGTTATTCGTATACATATGGGTAAACATGTTTTAAGAATTTTAATCCACGATTTATTCACAAATGTGCATAATTCTTTATAATGTGTGAACTATAGCACTCATAATTTCATACATGCTAGACAAAATTCGGCAGGATTGACACTTTTTTTTATCTAATGACGTACTGGATAAACACGTGCACCAAACTAACAATTAACCTCGGACGAAAAAACAACTACTACAAAGAAAATTAACAAGTAGTCTTGAAGTTTGAAGTTTGGTTTTATATTTAACGTGCTCAATATTCAGTACATAAATATGTACTGCTTTTCGACATCAAACACGGAACTAGGACTACTTACACTAGTCAGAGTTGTAAGTAGTCCTTTTTCATTTAACTGTTATTCAAGATTTGTCATTTTCGTAAGGGCAAAATGGGTGAACGTATAAATCACATTTTCATATAAAGTGATTTTTTCTCCCTTTTTCCGCACAAAAAAGGACTATTAATTTAACCTCAATCATATAGTTATTAGTTTTGAATCATGTCTGGACTGCTAAGACGTTTTTGGCTAATACGATTGCTAAGAAGTGCCAATAAATTGTTTTCTTTCTCCTCTGCAAGTAATTGTCTCATAGTTTTCAGTCCTTCCTTCACACACATGAGCGTCGCCAAGAGAAATGGCAAAGAGTTAAATGGCAATGAACACCCAAATTCGTCCATGATACGAAATGAATCCACCGAGAACCACGCCAATAGAACCAGTAACCATAGGAAATAGGAATCCAGGACATGTAAAACCCAATTTGAGATCTGCTCTGCCCAATTCCTTCGAAATAAGCTATAGAATTCAC
>JAIUND010001265.1:0-38948 GCA_034699125.1 Gisinianus flammeolus
TTTGAAAAGCGTTTTAAGGCGACAGAATATGAACAGACACCAAATACGCCGTATCTGCGGCGGGCTTTTTTCTAGTACATAAGTATATTTTATTTTTTCCCATTCGGTTCGTTGGTCAGTTTTAGCTTGCTTGAGTTTGAGAGTCGTCTCTGTACTCTCTTTACTCTGTACCACTATTTTATATATGTATCGTAGTATTCTATTCAATTGAGTATGTATCGTTAACAGCCCGTCAACCGTCTAGCTCTCTAGAGTCCAAAGCTCTCTCTCTCTCTCTCTCTCTCTTTCGCTCTCATTGAAACTCCAGAGTCCAGTTTTCTCGCCCTTTGAAATACCATATGCAATCGACAATAAAAGCCGTAGTCAATGGGAAAGTTTGTTGATGATCAAACTCCTCTCAAACACATGATGGCTTTATCATCAAGCACCAAATATTCGTACTCTTCTATTTCATATGAAGTTGCAATTTACAAATTACACGCAAAAGCATAATACGATTTGAAAATACGAGAGAACAAACATGATATTCAATTCAATTCAATTCAATTGGAGTGAGATTGTGTACAAGTTGTAACAAAAATCCCTTCGTGAGTTGGTCATGAAAAATCACAAGGAGAAATTGTTTTATTTGTTATTCGTTGGTATTTACATAGTAAGCTGGCCTCTACTTTTGGACTTTTGAAAATGAGAAGAGATTCTGATTCAAAATCCGATTTCGATTCCGAATCCGAATTCGAATCCAAATCCAAATCTGAAACTGAGACAGAGAAGAAAAAACAAGAGAAGACTAGATTTTCGGAGGAAATATTAAAGATTGGAGGAAATGTTGAGAGAGTTAAATGTAATTTAACAGACTCCTCGAGTTGCTCGTGCAGTCAGCCGTGTGTACAGAGAGAGAGAGAGAGAGAGAGAGAAAGTGCAGAGTGTACATTATTTTGATGGTGTTGGTGTTGGTGATGGGGAGTGAGGTTTCTCAGTCTGTTACATTGCCAAAGAAGATAATTCATAGACGTCATCAGGGGAAATGTAAGGGATGTAGGACGGCGAGTGAACGAGGAAAAACAATTAAGCTAAAAAATGCTATAAATCCTCTCTTAGTTTTCTCGCTCTCTCACTCGTTTTTTCTTCATCTCTCTCTCTCTGTCTCTCTTTCTCTTACTCTGGCTCTATTATCTGCCGTTGTATTGGCTCAGAGAGATTCGTATTCTTTTCCCTTCTTCTTTTCTTTTATTCTATAGACTCAAGCTAACTCATACAAATACAAAAACAGAACACAACGACAACGGAAATATACAGAGAGAGAGAGAATAGATTGGCTGTATTACTTAAAGAGAAAAAGTCTGAAAACGTTACTATCTGTAAAAAAAAGTTTGCTCACATTTCAAATTTCCCAAGAAGTGACTCTACAGTTTTTTTTCTCCGATTCACAATGTTTCACTCTGTCTCTCTCTCTGTATTTTCCCTAGCTTTATATGAATCCCCCGCATTTTGCACTACTCTCCATGAACAAAGTAGTTGGAGAAATCCAAAATACAAAGTACAAAATGGTAATTGAACAAGGAGGAAAAGTGTTCAACGGATTTAACAGTTCAAGTAACTATGTGAAATTTCTTCCGACGGAGATTTGGAAGGAAAAGGGTGAGACAGAGAGAGAGAGAGAGAAGCTTTCAAATTAGAGTAGTTTGTACTTTACCTACACTCAAGTGGAGAAAAGAATTTAAATTTAAGAATATTGTCGTCGTAGTCGTCCCTGTCAACCATTCCGTTGCCGCTTGAATGTTTTCCATTTTTTATTTCGGGTGTCTGTGTGTGGAGGATGACATGAGAATTGAGACGTAGACAGACACAAACACACAGCACTCGGTCGTCAGTCGTCATCCTCATGTATCGTCTGTCACACACATATATATATCGTACATACGATACAGATCTCACAGATTTTGTGTTGTTACAAGGAAAACTCCTCTTCCTCTCCACCCCACCGATTTATCTCTCTCTCTCTCTCTCTCTCTCTCTCTCCTACTGTCTTCTCCCCATTTATTTTCAAACCCACGCCGTTCCTCATTCTCCCAGAAATTTTTGAATTGAGCTCCACAGGGCAAGTCAGGATTTATTTTTATTTTTGAATATTCCAATTCAAAAAATCCGCATCTGAATCTGAACAAGTCCTTGAATTTTGAATTTTGAATTTTGATGTAGATATCTGATATCTGTATTATGGAGTTGTGTTACTTTTGAAGGAAAAAAGACACCAAATTCATGAAAGTTTGAGATTTCCATAGATTTCGTACTTTGGTAGGGAATTGACAAAAAGAAATTCCATGGGGGAAAAGAATATACGCTATATATTTATAAAAAAAAGATGGTAAATCCACCACGGACGCTTGGCGCGTCCAATCAAAAAAGTAAAGATTTTTTTCTCGTTCCTTGTCGAAATCGAAGATGACAGCTGGAGAGGGAAATGACAGTGACACATCTTCATCATACATGAAACAGTTACGGTTCAGAGAGTTGGAGAGAGGGAGAGAGAAAGAGAGCGCGGGGAATAAAAAAGGAAAAAAAGGAAGGCTGCATGAGGATTTTGAAATGTGCGATTCAAACTGGAAAAATTGACTATTTCAACATTTGTCAATGTCAATATAAATCGTGTCAATGTTGGTTCCGGTGTTTCCAGAGGAGACAAGATTTCCGGTCGTGGTTTGTCGTCGTCGTCATCGTTCTCGGTTATTGCTCAAATAAAATCTCGAGTACACACTTTCTTATTACACGTATGAATATTTCCTGAGAGAAAGGGAAGGGGAGAAATTGATATTAATATAGGGAAATGAAAATAAAATACGTCATAATGATGATGGATTGTGAGGGAAATAGAGCAAGTACATTCATTAAAAATTTACATGTACAATTGAGGCGGTTAAGTAATTTTTCTTTTTTTTGACGGTGTTGAGAAGGCGACAAGTATTAACGTCCAAAATGTGTACGTGAAGAAAAGAACAGAATCTGACGTCAGTTAAAAAGAAGAAAAAGAAGAATTGAAGAAAGTAAAGTAGAGAGAGTGAGAGAAAGAGAAAAAAATAGAGGAATCAGGTTTTTTGAGTTTGAATTTGAGTTGGAAAGAATGTATAGACTACAGATATCTGTAGATAAAGTAAGAATGAGTGAGGTAGGCTTGTCTGTTGTAGGTACATAGTCTACAATCGTCGAACATTCACATTCACACACATGCAATTTTCTCTTCTTTTCTCTTGTTCCTTCGTTCGTCTTGAATCTCAAGTCTGACTGTGATCGTTAAAGTCTGTCCGTTATCGGATCCGGTTCCTTCACTTTTCTCTCTCTCTTCCGTCTCGTTTTAGCCTGTTCCGTCGTCCTTTGCTTGGGATTACATCCGATTCTTTTTGAAAGGTGATTCTTCCAAGATCTAAGACCGAAATATCCATGTGAGGCTGAATTTGAGCCTGTGAGTCGGAGGTTCCTCAGCAGAGAGAAAGAGAGAGAGAAAAAAAACCATTCCGTTATTTCGTACTTTCGGGATTTTTTCCAGTGTCCATCACTCTAATCTTGAGTGTAGTGTGAAAGGACTGAGACTGAGGCTAAAGCTGAGCCTAGAATTGGGAAATGGAACGTTTTAAAACATATACTGAATTTCCTACTCTTTCTTCATCTTCTCACATATCACAACTCTCCTCGTATACAAAGCTATAAATATATACTTTGAATGTCCAGCTTATTGCAAAATAGTACATATATATATATTAAACAAATTGTGCGTGAGGGCAAAACTTTTCTTTTTCTACACATAGTATCGGACGTCCAATTTACCAAGCTATGTGTACGTTATCTATTTATCCCTGTGTATCATTTCTATTTCGGACTTTCACCACCTCAATTCTTATCACACATTTCCCTACATCTTCCAAAAGTGTTTTGTCTTTGTCTTGTATTTTAATTTTGGTGAGGATTTGAATGAGTGTAAAAAAGACCATTGTTTAGTTGTGTAAACATGATCTGTAATCTGTAGGTCGGGAATTGGATCATTTCCATTTCCATTTTTCTCTTCCTCTCTCTTTCTCTCGTCATATCTACTTTGCCACCAATAGCTAACAATAAGTTTAGAGTTGAGAATGTTGAATGTACCTGTACATACATGTAGTGAATCCTAAGCTTTAAATCTTCTTCAACCCTGACTTGGAAAATTTGGGTTCGAGAGTTTGAGTTTGAATGTGTACAGATTATTGAAAGAGCTTAGAGCGAGACCAATTCGGGAGGATTCATTTAAAATTTATAAAAACCATTAACGTGTGTGAAGCCTACATCACAAATACAGAAGGGAGATACAAACGAGACTACTCAACTCCATAACCATACAAATATCGTACGAATATGCATTTTCTATATTTACTTTGGTTTCTCCAGCGACGATACATATTGCGATTATCTTACTTTAGGTACTTCTACTTGTGCAAGGGTATATGGAAATGCATAAAACCTGCTGCAGGTTTTATGCATTTCCATATATATTTAAGTACATTTTTACAGGGGGAAAGTATCGATAGGTACATATACATGTATCAATGGTTTATATTTATATTCATACGAAACATTCTAAATGGGAAAAAGTTCACCCTGTTATAAGATATATGGAGATTCTATGCACATTCGCATATCTTATGCATACACATTATTTGTGTATGTTAGTTTTTGGGCTCCTTAAATATACATAGTTGTACCTATGTGTATTTACTTGTGTGTGAGTGTGTGCATTTGGAGAGTTTGAGTTTGGAGAGAAGCAATCGCGTGACACTTTCCGTCCCGTTTCCTTTCCTTCCCTTTTTGGTTGTTGTGTGTGTGTGTGTGGGGGGTTGTGTTGGAAATCGATAAAGTCGTTTTCCTTTCTCTCCCTGTTTTTTGAATATAATATCTATGACTCGGAACGGTGATGGAGGAAGAGAGAGAAAACGCAGGTAGAAATATGAGACGAGGCAATTGCTGCTCCAACCCGTACCTCCATGAAAACATGTACCTACAGACCTACATGCAAGTATGTACTCTGTACTCTTGATACACGCATCCTGTCCCTGTATGTACATGGTCTAGATTTTTGTTTGTTGTTTAGGCAGTTTTTTTTATGTTCCCCGCTTTCACGGTGCAATGTAAAGAAGGAAAAGTGGAAGAAAGAAAGTTTAAATGTACAAAGACGGAGTAAGTGACGTGGAGCAGACGTATTCGGTCAGACAAAAAGACACACAGTTTTCTCTCTCAACTCATTTTTCTCATGTCTCGTGTACATTTGTATAGGGACATTGAAATCCTATTATGTTCCATGTTTTTTTTTTTTGGTACTCACTAAACTATCCCTCATATCGTATCGTACACAGTACACAGATGGATTCGTCTAACTCTATGCATGCTACACAGTGTGTGTTTATCTATACATTGTGGACTATAGAGATTAAGTTTTGTTTTTCCTGAGCGAGGACTATTGGACAGTATCTGTGTACAGTTTACAGATAGATTTTTGTGTGTGTCTGTCTGTGTGTTTGTGGAGTAACGATCGGTATGAACACAGACGACCGAAAACTAAAAACTACATACCAGCGGGGAAAAAGGGAAAGTGAATATGGCAAGAATGTCAATTTCCCTCATCCATTTACGCTCAGTTTATTAGAAAAGTCTGTCAAAGTTTTCAGTTGGAGCTTCCAGCCATTGAATTTTTTCAGAGGGAAGACGGAAGAGCAGAGTGAAAGAGAGAGAGGCAGAGAGAAAGAAAGTACGTATATTTTCCTGCGTGTGTCTGTAGCTCAACGATTTATCAATAGCAACACATAGCCACAATGACTACGAGGAAATTCAAGTCATATAGTAATCTCACTTCCGTTCTCCACCTTCCATCAACTTTTCCCTCGACACAATAATGTCCCTCGTTCGTTCGTCCGTCCTTTCTTGTCATTTTCATTCTATTTTTCAAATTGTGACTCTGTATTTTATGTAGCCCAAATTCCCTTTGGAGGGACATCTAAAGTCTAAATGTAAACTGAAGGTTCAGGAATATTCTTGTATTTACTCATTTTTTGTATACATGGAGAATGAAGAAAGCCCAGCTGGGGAAAAAAACAACTAATCAATTGATATGAATATGACGGATGATGAGATTGAACAACAGCAACAGCCGGTTGACTGCTCGCTTCGATTTTCTAATATGTACTTATTACAATCTTGTAAGCTGTATTTCGTAGAAAAAACGATTTATATCAGTATAAGAAAAAACGTCATTTCGTCTTTTGAAAAAGCACGAGATTGAGGCGCCTTCACAATCTGTGTCTGTTTAGAATTTTGCAACATTTTCTATTTGTACGATATTACAATTTGGGAATTTGAAATTTGAAAGGGACAGTTTGACTCGCCCTTTTTTTTCTCTGTAATATCACAATCACTATATGGAAAAGTTAAAAAAGACTTTACACGCCGAAATGGAATTCATTGGTCAATCTCCTTATGAATGAGAGATGGCAATAAAAAAAAAAGTCAGATTACATGAGGAGCTCGATATGAAAATCCATAGAATTCCCCTCCTCAACGTCATGTTCGCTGAGTGAACGTGCACTCTCTGCAATTTGTCAAGCATCAAACATGAAAGAGAGATTTTTGGCCTTTGTACTCAAACGAATGAAATTCCTGTGGAGAATTTAGACTATGAAGGGACATTGCAACAGAACACAAGAGCAACGAGGAATATGTCGATGGCGCCTGCAATAAACAATAAATTTATTACAAACAAAATCCTCTTTGTACTTTATACATATCGTATGTACTTCTACTTCTACTATAAATTACGAAGAAAATCCACAAAGACAAAGAACCTCATTGCGGATTGCGGAGCGTTTGTGACCATAAAGAATGTGCGTTTGATGATTTCGTTGTTATGAGAAGGAGAGAGAGAGAGAGAAAAATGCAAAGTTCAACTAAATGAATAATAACAATTAAATTGCGTAGGCTCTAATATATAGTTGATTGTTAAACAAGAGGAGGAGAGTTCTCCGTCCTCAGTTTTCAGCTTCAAGCTATGCAATAAATGAAAGAGATTTTCTCAGGCGCTGTACACTTTGTGTACATTGTACAGTGTACAGATAGACATACAGATACAGACTGATGATGATGATGATGACAGCGTGGGCGTTGAAAAGCCAAAGTCAGTCAGTGCCAATGGCCATTGGCCATCATTCCTTTTGATTGCACTTAATACTGATGAATTATTCTCAGTGAGTCTTCCAACGATGTACTTCCAAGTGAGGGCTTGAGAGCCACCAAAACAGAATACGAGAGAAAGAGAGAGAGAGAGAGAAAGAGTGAGAGAGTGACAGAGAGAGAGAACAAGCTCCAAAGCTTGAGCTGGAGCTTGAGGAACTAGAGAAACTTACTTCATGCTTTATCTTTCTATTGAAGGATAAGGTGGGCAGGAAATTTGGATTTTTTTTGGCAAAGCTCTGAATTTTTTAGCTTGCACAAACAAAACCACACACACACACACAGACATACAAAGTTTGTACAGGATGTAGCTATAAGCACCAAGGTAAATTCTGTACAAGTACAAGCACAACAGCACAAGCAACATGTTTTATGCATGTACTTATTGGATATGAATTGTGAATTGTGAGTAGAGGAGGACGCTTTGACGGTATGTACAGATATATAGAAAAATGTGTAAATTGTATACAATATATTACAATATATATCGTATATTGTATGTAGAATGTAGATAAATACGAGCACAAGTTTCCCTTTAACGACATGTTTAGGCTATTTACTTGTTCATTATTTGGTGGATGGAAAAGACTTGACTCGTTCTTCTTCTCTTGTTGTTTGCTCACAGATTAAAGTGGATGGTAATTTAAAATGACATTTACATTCAACTGTCTATCCGCTATTAGAGAGAAAGGGAGAGAGAGAGAGAGCGAGATGCTCAACCTGAAAACTCGATACACTTTACAACTATCCATAACCAAATGTTGTACTTTTGTCAATTTTCAATCCAATTCCCTCGTACTTGTGGTTGTACTTTTGCAGGAGAAGGAGAAGAACCTCCGACTTATTTTGTCTATACAGCCAAAAAACAAACTCCAATCAAATTACTCTACACATCATCATCGTTTTCGTCCTCGTGAATGTCATCAGTATTCACCGTCAAACACACACATACACACACACACGCGCAATTAATCGATCCACCATTTGGCATTCCTGTAGAACATATAGAATGGAGGGGATAGTCGATAGGAACTAAACAAATAAAAAATTTAGACTCCTCTCGGACTACTTGTCATTAGACCGAGAGGGAAAAAAACGCCCGTGAAAATGAAGTGAACACCTTGAATGTTCCCGAGTGAAATGATTCTAGATCCGTATGGATCATCGTCACGCTTTCTCACCATTACATACACAGGGAGTCATTTTCATTTGGCTACTTGGCGGCTGACGGCAGTGTGGTCATTTCACTTTATTGCTCATTAGTTGGAGGCTACCGTTCCCCCCCCCCCCGCATCCTGATTCCGATTACAATCGAGATAAGAACTGACGTTGTATGTTGGAGTTTCAGTAAAGGGATTTTAGGGTTATGATTATGATTATTGTGGAGATTAGTGGGGGACGGGGAGAACCATAAGGAAATCTCAAAGTCAATACGATGATATCCAAAGATTCACCTCCCGTACCCATACGATACGATGTACGATATAGACCGATAGATTCCAAGCTATCTCTCTTGTCTCCTGTACATATTTGTACAATATGTGTGTGGGAGTTCGATCGTCATTGTCATTGCCAAAGCTGGAGAGAGAGAGAGAGAGTATCCAAAGAAGAAGAAATGAAATATAAAATTATTCCAATGGAAATCCTCCATCTCATTTCTCAAATGAGAATTTCTGTGACGGTGGGATATTAAATTTTATTCCTTTTCACTCGTCTTCTTCTTCTGTCTTCATCCCCATTTCTTCCTTTGTTTGTGTTTTTGGCATTGCATTGCATCGGGGTTTTCGAGGCCGGCTTTGACTATTCGGTTTTTCCGAGGGAAAAACGAGGATTTTGAGGAAATTACTCAATTACACGAGCATTTCCTTCATACAACTATGTATTTAGAAGTGCATAAGTAGTCATTTAATCAGCCCTCTCATTATGTTTTGTATAATACGGATTAGCGTTTTTAATGAGACTGCGCGCAGCAGCAAGCTCATTAATTTCATTCCCCCACAGTACAAATACAAATACAAATACTTATTCAGATACATAATACAAAATCATCCAGTTATGCACAAATGAGGCTCTCTCTTTATCGTCCTCCTTTTCTCCCCATCGCCACGTGTTACACGTTGGTTGTGGAAATGACAAAGTGTGTTGTGGAATCGATTGGCTTCTGTCATATCCGTATGTATGTATATATGTATATATGAGGTAATTTTATTATGAAGATGGGAACGCATTGAGTGGTTTGAACCGAAGGTGGGGGAGTGACCATCCAATGTCACTCAGCAAACACAGCCCGGCTCAGGAAATCTCCCATTTGAACAAAGAAAAGTACATATTAAAAAAAAATCCAGGTGCAAGAGCGAGTAGGGAGGGAAATTTTTGACACTTTTTTTTTATAGAGGACTTAAAGAATGAGTGGGGAGGCTAATAAATTTGTGTAGGAAAGTTAAAGTATCGAGTTTGAATATTTGAGTCCATTGAATTTTTCTCTCTCTGTCTCTTATTCCCTTTCAATCTTTAATCCATCACTGCAAGTTGATAAAAATGCGATTTTTGTTTTGAGAAGTCTTGTATGAACAAGACTTTGACGATGATGGAAAATAAGAATTTTCCACCGTATGAACAACCGAATGAACAAAGGAGACAAAAGGCGAGTACAAAGGCGATTTGAACCATTGTGTAAATTTATACACAATACACAGAAACACCTTCAGTCACGTTGTTTTTTTCTCTTCTTCTCTCATTCCGTGTATACACGCACTGAATTTTGTATTTGGATTTTGATTCAGAGTAAGAAAGAGAAAGAGAGAGAGAGAGTGGAAAGGAAGAGGAAGAGCGGGCAGAATGCCATGCTTGCAGAAATAAATTAGGGAAGCGAATTAAAGCGGAACTCAACAGCCAGAGGAAGAGAGTGAGAGAAAGACGGTGAGGAGAGAAAGTGTGTATAATATAATAGTAAATAAAGGGTTAGTTTTTATAGAAAAGACTGTGGGGCTGTGGGAGCTACTCTGGTGGGTTTGTTTGAGTTGGCATGACCAACTGGTACATTGAAATCAGGTGGTAAAGTAAGGCAGTGCGAGTGACACTAATGAAATGGTTAATCTGCTTTTCCCTTTTGTATGTATATTAAGTGGTTAGGCGCTTCATCCCGTCCCCTCTCTCTCTTTCTCTCTCTCTTTACCTACGAAAGTTTCACTTTGAGTGTCTCCAATCTCCAGCTAGTTAATTCTGAATGAGACTCCACAGGGGAAATTTTCATATATTGGCATTACCTTTTTGGGGAGGATTTGGAGGAGCTTCAAGTCAAGTCAATGGAATAAAGAGAGAAAGAGGAAAAGAGAGAGAGAGAAAGAGAGAAGAAGAGACGGAGAAAATGGCCATGGAAATCCCACTCAAGTTGCAGTTGTTTGTTTAATCCTCCACATTGACGCTTTTAGCTTTGAAAATTTATCGAGAGCAAATCAGGGAAGTTATTTATCGGTTCAGTTGACGTTTCATGCTTCACAGAATCTTGTTCAGGGGAAAAGGAACCGTCCTCGTCTATTTGCTTGGAGAAACCTTCCCCGATTTGTCAGTCTTTCGCTTTCACTCGCACATTCTCTCTCATTCACTCTCTCTCTCTCTCTCTCCCTCTTATTCACACACATTCACATTCACAAAAACTCAGTCAACGCTTAAACGTGTATGCACATTCGTGTAGCAGTCACAGAGTTCTGCTCTCTCTTTGACTTTTCCTCAGCTTCAGCTCTCTCACAGTAACGTGTGCTTTCCCCGAGTTCCCAGCTCAAAAGAAGGAGAGCCGAATGGATTCTCTGAATCCCGAACCACGGATTTAGCTCTTATTCAATTTCAATTTCTAAAGCGCTTTCCAATGGCAAGGGTAAATGCTTACAGGATCCAGTGTAAACGGGAATATGTGTGTGTGTAGTTTGTAGGCGATGACAGGACATGGCATTTTGAAAGCCTGGAAATCCCCAAAATTTAATATTCCGCCTCAAATTGGAAGCTCCTTTCTCTCTCACATTTCTTGTGCACATTTCGTTCAAAGTGGATGCCCAGCTTCTTTTTTTTTTTAACAATAACGACAAACTATCAATACAAACTCTCAAAAAAACTTGTCCCTTTCCCTTTCACTTGAGAAAGGAGGAACAGAAAAAAAACCTCGTATTCAGTCTGAATAAGAACATCTCACACTTACCTACATTTGCCTCTCCTCTTTTGATTCATGGTCTAAAAATATGAATGGACATTGAACATTCAGTTAGAGAAATCCATTCAAATTTCCACAGTCTAAAGCCTTTTTTCATTGGTTATTCAAATATACAAGCTTTTCATTCACCTGCTCAATGGGACTTGAAAGAAACTGGAGAGGAACGGAATTTTTCATATTTTTTTTTTGTAAAGATGGTCTGATAAACAACGCAACTGACAGAAAATGATATTTAATTCAATAGAAAAAATCCAAATCTAGTTTTGATTCTCATTTCCTGCATGGGGAATTTTATTGAAACTGCTGCTGCTTTTGAACCTCAAGGGCATCTCCATAGAAAAATACTTGGATATTGTGAAATCAATTGATTTGTAAGGGACTGAGACTGACGAGTACGAGCACACGGCCGTGTAAGTTGATATGAAGGAGAGGAAACTAGCCGGTACATTTTTACAGTACCAAGGTAGCTTAGTGTATGTAGGATTGAAAAGAGAGTACATAAAAAAAGTACTGATAGCTTTGAAAAATTCTCAATTCTCAGTACTCAATACTCAATGCTTAATGCTCCAGGTTGACTAGTAGAGAAAGGGAACACGGAGGGAGAAAGCTTCCCTGATATGTACAACACTGTTTTCTGGTAGTCTCTGCATTTCGTTGCTTTCTCTCTCTCTCTCTCTCTCTCACTTTCTCCCGTGCTGCTTTCTCTCCATGTGCACCTTTGGAAGGAGAAAAGTAAAATAGTAAAAGGAAAAGCAATACGAAAGCAATTCAGAAGAGAATCTTGCCAATCTTGGTTCGATGAAATGGATCGTATTTCACACGTTGATAAGCAACAAACTTGACTTGAGGGAACGGGGGAAATTTAAATCTTCTATTGGCATTGGCTTTGGTATGGATAGAATGGATCTCCTTTTCCTTCTCCTTCTTTCTCTCTTTCGGCTCTTCTATTTTATTTCCTGTGTGTGTGCTAGTGGGTGTGCACATTGGGAAAGTACGACATGGTGATGTGACTTTTATTCAAAGCTCCCAGGTTTGGTTTCCCTCTCGTTCTCCATGTTATTTGATATGACAGGGAGAAAATGCAAAGTACTGACAAGGTTTGTGTGTGAGTATTAGGGAATATCAGAATATCAGTAGGTATTGTAGTTGTAGTTGTAGTTGAGGATAATTCGTATGTGTGTGTTGTAGCTATACGATGTATAAAGATTTGAAATTGAAGTAGACTGGGAATGCCGTAGCGTTGCCGTGGTCGTGGCTTCCTTACCATTCCCATAGCTATTTCTATTGCCGTAAATTTAAGTATTCTTACTTGAGCTTACTTGAATCTTCAAGTTGAAAGGATGACTTGATGGTGATGCTCTGGCTTCAGAGGAAATAATACGCTTCACTGAGTCTTAGATGAGATTAGACTGCCGGCAATGACATGTGCTTCATTCAGTCCCTCGGCACATCCCCAACCAACCAGCCAGCCAGCCAACCAACAAACGAACGAATGGAGATCAAAATACGGATATATCTGTATGTGTTAGGAAACAACACACACATGACAGCATTGCAGATGATCTTTCCTCTTCCTCAATACCAATACCAAAAACCAATCTATTCATCTTGACCTGTTTCCTCGCTCTCGCTCTCACTCTCGATCTTCATCTTCATCTTCATCTCCATCTCGACACTGTATTTATATTTCAATTTAAATTTCCCGGGAAGAGAGAGACTCAACTAAATCCTCAAATTCTCACACTGGTTTAAATTACCATCAAAATCCAAATCCAACGTCAGAGCGAGACAATTAATCTCTATATTTCTCAGAGTCAGCTCAGCTCATCTCATCATCAGATGGTAGGAAGAGGAAGTAACAAGTCTCAATGTAAATTGTCATGTGAACAGAGAAGAAGGACAAGTGTCAATTTTGTTCATTGAGCAAGTGCATATGTATAATAATATGTGCATTTAGATTCCATGTATATTTTCGCGTGGAAGGTTCTCTTCTCCGTCCAATTTGAATTTGAATTAGAATTCAGAATCCAGAATTTAGATTTGAGTTTTGCATGAATATGGGAATGGTAAAGTTTGGGAATTTGCATTCAAATATCCTCCCTTGACATTGGTGGGTTTTGTTGCTTTTCCTTTTGCTCTTCCTCTTCCTCCATTTGGCGATACATTCATCGTGCATATGTTGGTGGATACACAATCATGATCATAATAATAGGTTGTATTTGTTTCAGTCGTGTGTACATGTTGGTACGCGTAATTCCCAGGAGTTGAATCTCTTGTCGGTGGTAAACAGGAACAAGTGAGGAAATCCCACATATGAGGGACATTATATCTTACGTATGTGAGTGAGCATATGCGACACTCAAACGAGTCCTCATCATCATCATTATGACGATGATCCCACACTCCACAGTCTACAGTACGACTTGTTTTTGTGTACGTTCGTGTGCACATGGAATTTTTTGCATGGTTTTCTCTCTCTCTCGTCTGGTTACATACAAACATATGTACGTATATATGTACGCATGCATAAGGAGGAGAGAACGGGAGGATCCGCGTCAAATTGCAATGTCGGGTCATACAAAGTAATGGAGTGTTATGTTGAGCAATGCGCCCAGATGGTAAAGAGACCAAATGACGACGTTGCAAACAAACAGACTGAACACAGTCAATACGATACAAAATGTCACATGTTAATGTTTAGTTCAAGTTTCAGGTTCAAATGAAAAGTTGAAAGTGTCAGCAGCTTTGTGTCTCAAATGTTGTTCATATATTTCACATTAGAATCGGATGAAAATGGAACAGAGAACAATGCATAATGTGGTATTGAGCGATATCCATTGGAATGCTCAAAATCTATTGTGTATGCCGAGTTTGCTTTTGCACTTCATAAATATTTCGATAAAGAAAAACACCTGGCCGCACATCTCGTTTCTATAAATTTATTAAGAAAGATGATTAATTTTGATATGAATTATGTGTGTGAAAATTAACTAATGAATTTTTTGTTTCCTAATTTTTTTTAATTTCATGTTTCTCCTTGGTCTGGACTTGAATCTGGATTTGAATCTGATTTCTTCACCGTCAATCTTAATCATTTGCTAACTACGCAATTTCAACATGTTCAGGTATGTACTAAAAAAACAAATCCTCAAAGCACTTTCTTCGCATACTTAAAACTTATTGTTAGTCTCCCATAAAAATTGTTTTACTTTCTCTCACTTTTGTTGCGCATACTTCAAAATGCGTTTTTTCTTGAGCATAATTCAAAAATTAAATTAAATTCACAATCTCTGTGAAACTTTTTTAAAGCTTTTTAAGCCCGGAAAAAATTTAGAAACTTGAAAGTATGCATAAAACGAATTTCCATCGTAATCGTAGTGTTATAAAGACTGGTTACAAACTGTTCATGAGCTGGAATGTACGATATCATAGAATTCATAGAGTTGGTGGGGAAAGGAGGAGGAGGGAAAGTGATGGAAGTGGAATGAAAAAATAAGAGCGTGGCGTAGGCTGTGCATTGTGTGGAGTGATGAGAAGGATAAATGCGGGTTTCCTTCGAGAAAATTTGCAAACGCATATGTTATGTTTCTATGATAGAGTTTCTGCAACTACTTTTTTTTACTCTGTGCTAGTTTTTTCTTTACGTATTTGTAGCTTTTAGTCACAGAGGAAGAGAGAGAGATCGAAAGAGAGAGAGAGAGAGAGAGAGAGAAAGAACGAACGCAGTTTGTGCTGCATTTGCAATTTTGCATTATTTCCATGGGAGGCGAGAAAACGAAAGGAAAAACGACATGTAATGAAAGGAAGAGAGAAAAACTCCCTCTCTCTCACACGCAACACATACACGCGTATATTTACACGTACAACAAGAACAAGCTTATTTGCATTTCCATGGCCATAGCGTAAAAACTTTATGAAGAGAGAGACTTCCACCGACTTTCAAAGAGCTTTCCCTCTTTTATTGGACATTTTTTTTTACACCATGTCGGATTTTTTGTACAAGCCCACGGCGAGCTTCTAACTTTAACGGGAAATTGTATTATGCTTCGTATTCCTATATATATACTCAAAACTTTTCCACCCTCACTTTTCTGCAGTGTGTGTGTGTGTGTATTCAGTTTACACAACATATACATTATGTGACGTATCGTATAGGATCCCGACCAAACGACGTAAGTTAGACGTTAAACACACATCCACTTTTTCTATGCATTAGTTCCTTTGGGCTGAGTAAAATGTTCTAATCATTGACTACAGATTGTGTAAGTCGGGAATCTCATCTCTCTCCACGGATTGGATATCTCTCTCTCTCTTTCTCTTGGTATAGACATGGAATATTTTGATGTATTGGTATTCATGAGTACTCGGAGGAGCGGAGATTTCTCAATTTCCCAACCAGAATTTACATTTTTACAATATTTACTTTGATTTTCAAACTTCATCTCGCATTTTTTAAAATACATACACGTCAATCTCCAATCTGGACTGACTCGCTCAAATATTTCCCTCGGATTAGGAAACACCATTTACATCTTCAAATGTAAAAGATAGTGTGGAGCACGCACACACAAAAAAACTGAAAGGAGAGACAATCGAGAAATATTCAGAATTGGACGACGAGGACTCTTCTCTTATTAAGTATTGAGTGAGTAAGCACAAAAAGTTATTTTTTTTTTTTTTTGTAAAAACAAAGTTTTCTTGGAAGCACATAATGTTACCATTTCCGTGGATTTCCCTGAAAGACTTTCTTCTTCGTTTCTTGCTCTTGTCTCATCTTGTACTCGCTTCAATGGGCTACCCATTTCATTCAAATGGTTGAGTAATTGAAAAAAAGCTTTTCAATTCCTCGACAGACTCCTACACACTCCTCCACACTATTTAAATAGAGCCCCTTTGGATTTTCCCCATGTGACTCTGAGTGAATGTGTGTGTAGTTCATAGTTTGTCTCGGGTGGAAAGTCGGAGGAAAGTAGTACAGCTGTAATTATTACCCCAAAACTCTCTCTTTTCATCAATGATGATTGACTCGAGTTAAAACATGCCGAGTTTCACTAGTCTTACACGTCATGTCCTGTTGATTCCTCTCTCCACTCTTTGGACTCTTTTCCTCTTTCTATCTAGTTCCTGTGGCTTCTATTTATTCTGAGAGCATCGGAAACTCGGGGACGACACGTCCGCAAAATACTAATGGTTATTTACATATACATTAATGTGGATGTGTCCTGCAGTCGTAATTCCTCTGCATCTCTCATATACATACACCATCTCGTAAAGAGTTTCCATTGTCTCGGAGTTTAATTAAAATAAAAGTTTTAATAAGGCATGACCCCAGACGAGTCTCTGTCCTCCGAAATGTGTGTTTGATCCAAGTCTACATCTACATTAATTCACCAATCATTTTCATTTTCTCTCGCAAATTAATGAATGGGTGTGGCTGGCTGGCTGGCTGGCATTTTCATTTTTCTATTACATACATACATATCTTACGTATACGCTGTAAAAACTCCCAATATTTGTATTCTAACAAACACTCTACAATCTACATACAATATTTTTTGTGTGCATTCACTCTTCCCTCATTTTCTCCATGTGCAAACGGGGTTGTTCCCATGATTTCCTTTACTGATATGCGTAAGCGTAAGGAGAAAGTCCTTGTACTAAGTTTTTTTTTAAAAAATCCTCAATCATAAATCATATCCAAAACTTTCTCATGTCAGTCATTGAAAATCCCCAAAATTCAAAAATTCTGTAGCGCTGTATAACAACAAGAACTGACCTGAAAATAAATACTTCATGAGCAGTCGCCTCTCTCCTCACGTACATTTAATGTATTCAGCCTGCCTGAGCATATTAAAGCTTCAATTTTTAAAGCCTGGACACACAAATCCTCCGTATTAACTAGAATTAGGAATTTTCACAGGGATCCTCTGACTATAGTCAACTCCCTACGCACCACTATCCACCCACAACTGGAAAATGAAAAGGAAAGTGATGAGTGATGAGTGTTGTTGAATGGAGAACAAATATTGTATTTGGATTTGGAGCGTTCAAAATCCAAAATACAAATTTAAATTCAAAGCTTCAATGAGCTCCATCAGAAGCAGAGTGAGAGCGAGAACGAGAGCGAGAGGAAGAGGATGGGAAATAATAACTCTATCAATATGAATGTACATGAGCGAGTCGTTTTTGTGACTACTTTGACAGAATAAAATATAATTTGTACAAATATTAGAGTCTACTCATGTATGTACATGATGTGGAGAGGGGAAGAGAGAGAGAGATGATGGGGGATGAGGATGACTTCATTTCATGGGTAATAGAGAGACGTGTGTGTGTAGGGAATAGTAAAATCTCATTCTCTACAGTTCTACAACACCGTCATTTCCAAAATATTCCGCTCGATTTAGCTGGACAGACGGGTAAAATGGATTGGAAATACAATATTATATAGTACCAATATGACGATACATCATTTGTAACGTCTTTACTACAAAATACACACCCACATGCAAGTACGATATTGTATGTACAGTGAGGAAATGGCGACGATAAATTTAATCCTTATTGGATTCCAAATTTCCTTTTATTGCCATCAAGTATGAAATGAGGAGACTCTCTCTCTCTCTCTCCTGTCGTAACTCAACTCACATTCAAATTCCTAAGCTGTCCCGATTAATTCCCAGCTCAAAATTTATGCATTATCAGCATCTATCAGCTACAAATTACTCGTCATCATCTTGTATCCCCACGTACCAAGTATTTTCCTCATTTTCCTCAATTCAATTTCAGAATTTTGATTCTAAAATTTAGAATTTTCTCTACATTTTCATATCAATCTACATGTATTTTCAAGGAAAACACTAGTTCATTCTTTTAGATTTATATGTACAATTTTTACAATGGATTCCTGGCATGAATTGAGCCATCGCAAGAGACAAATCTAGAGAAATTTGAATCAAATAAATGTAAAGTGAAAGTAAAAAAAAAAGGTTTTCACTTGAATACAGTTGAATGTCAGTGGCGTACTTTATAAACTGTGTACGCCATGGGAAATGGATGGAGAGAGAGAGAGAGAGTGAGGGAGTGAGAGACAGAGAGAAAAGAATAAAATTCTGAACAAGAAATGTTCCCTCTTATTCCTTTTCTCTTTTTGACATTACATTTTCATCATAGCTTATTTTGGTGGGTTAACAAAAAGGGAGGTTCTGAGGTTGTGGACTTTGGATTTGAGATTTGAAATTGAGATGAGAGATTTTTTTCTCTCCATCGGCCATTATTTCTGCACGAAGACACTTTGGTACACAAAGCCGTGGGAAGAAGAGAAAAAAATGTGGGGACGTTGTCTGAATTCAAAGCTCTATTGTATTTTATATATCGTATGTAGACTGTACGGACGGAAATAAATATATTTATCTGTATATATACAGATGAGAGATACATGATTGTAGAGCATAGGTCATATTATGTGTTTGGTGGGATTTTGTTCTTAATTCTAATCGCAAGTAAGAGTTTCTCTTTTGGGCTTTGACTTTGACTTTGGGTCACAGCATAAAAAATAAAATAAAAGTGAAGTGTGGAGGGGACTCTGAGCTGAAGGAAAACTCTCTCTTCTCCGTCTCTTCTCATCTCAAATGAGAATGAGAATGACAGAGTACAATGTATGTACATTGAAAGTTTTTCATTTTGCTTTCTCTCTTTCTTTCTTAAAGAACTTGTTAAGTAATTTTCTCAGAGAAAAGATACACACGAGTGTAATGAGATTACTTATCGTTAGCGCTACTGTTCCTGTTCTGTGTACCTTTTGTCAGACTCTATACGAGAGCAGATCTCATCGTCGTCATAACAAAAACTTTTAACACACACACACAAACACACTGTCGTCTTGACATAGACATGGGAAATGAGACGGAGAACCTAAACATGACAAGGTAGAATAACATATGAGCACATGCTTTAGTCCCTTTTCACATGGGACAAGACAAGGAGGGATGGTGGGGGGGGGGGGGGTCGGGGAACCCTTCAAAACTTAACAATAGAGAAACAAAGCATTTAACATGGGAATTATGATGAGATCCTTGACTTTGACTTTGGCAAATTAAATATGTATACACACTTCCTCATATAATGTATATAAACCGAGAACTAAAATATTATCATCTCGAAGGTACATTCACCATTTACGTGTACAAACTGCACACACGCACACACAACTCCCAGCTCTAATAACTCTTTGACTCTGTGAAATTGTTCTCTCTCTTGCCTTTCTCTTCTTTCTCTCTCACAAGTCTAAAGTGAAGTGACAGAAAATTGTTCGGAGTTTCCTAGTCGACGACAAGAAACAAGTTTTTGTATCAGAATCCTCATCCCAAAAACAATGGACTTCCCTCCATCTTTTGTCTTACTAATTTTTCTGATATTCAAATGAATGTCCCATGTCAAGTTTCCTTGGAGCTTTTCAACAAGCGAGAGAGAAAGTTTTGAGTGTTTCAGAAAAAAAGTGGGAAAGTGTGTGCGGCGTGCATACTCATGGACTGATGGACGAGGTAAATCAAAAAAGTATAATCGCAATCAGGGAAAGTATGAGCATGGATTTATTAAATGGAATTAGGAATAAGAGAGTGTGCACGAAGAAATCTTTTTTTTTTCCCCAAGGAATCATCTTCTTTTTTATTTTATTTTTTTGACGGGCAAGGGAAAAGCCGAATGGAAAGTGGAATGATTACTCTCGAGTTGCTCAAGGGGCAAGTTGACGCGTCTCAAAATATATGTATTAGTACGATCGTGGACATTGTGTATGAAGAGATACCGGAGGAGCGTCTGTGATCGTCTTGATTCCTCATAATGGACACGATGAGATTTATGGGCGTAAGATTAAGAAAGAGGTTGGAAAAACGATTGTGGGAGACAGATTGACGCTTTTCATTTCTATCAAAGCGGAACTCAACCACCTATCTTTTACCATCTGTCACAGATTCTCTTCTCATACTTGTATGGAACTTCTGTATATATACAGAGAGAGAGGGAGTGAGATATTTGTATCCGTAATCTCCTTTCCTCGACGATTCCCATTTCTTATATACAACCAAACTAATCCAACTAGGACAACGTTTAATCTTTATGTTTTTCACAGTCCAGAGTCAAGAGTTTCCAGCTGGAGCATCCCAAATCCTCATGACAATTAAATGAAATTCTATTTTTATTTTTATAGTGTGAAGCATCATTGTCTTTGTGTATTTTTTGATATTGCTCAGTCTTACATGGTCTAATCGGCAGTGAGAATTAGATTGACGAACGTTGGCTTTCACCATTGTATTTCCTAGCACCTCCTAAATAAAACTCCCCGTAGATTCAGATTGTCATTTCTTACAAAGATATTGGTGATCCCTCCCCAGCAGTAGACGAAGAAGAAGAAGAAGAAGAAAAGGAGAAAGGATGTCAAAGGAAAAGAAAAGGAAAAAGAGGAAGGGAGAGCGAAAGTTTTTGTCGACATCGACATTTTTCACTCAATAGACAAAAAAATATGAAAGTTGGGCAGAGAGAGAAAGAGAGAGAGAGAGAGAAAAGAGTGAGAAATGAAGAGGAATTGTTCATGTGTGTTTGGTATGTGTGAAGGTTGAGAGTCTGGGGAATGGTGTCTTTGGTTCTTCGGTGGGCTAACACTTTTATGACAGCTGCCTTGTGATTTCTTCGATTTTAATTTGGCCTTCGATCCCCAGTCATCTTCTTTAGCCAAAGAGCCAATTGTGAAAGATAACAATCAAAGGAATGGTGAAAAGTAAAGGAGAAGAAAGAGAAAGAGAAACTGGAACTAGTGTGTGTAGTCTGCATGGAGTGTCTCTCTCTCTCTATGTAGACATAGAAATAGTGGTGTAGAATTGTGAGGAGTTATATAGAGAATGTAATGGTGAAAGACAGAGAAAGAGAAAGAGAGAGAGACGAAGTCAAGAGTAGAAGCTTTGAAAATCCAAAACCAATGCCAATGCGGAGGGAGAAATGGAAGAGAGAGAAAGGAAGAAGAAAGTACGATGCCATTGAGGCAATATCTTGAACCAGAATGAAAGCTATACGAGCTTGGGTTTTTGCTTTGGTAGTATTTAAACCCTAGGAAGTCCATTGAACAAGATATCTTCATCAAGCCCTATGGCTCCTGGTCTTGATAGCCTTTCTATCTCTTCTCTTCCCTTCTCATTTCTTCCAACGCTTCTTTCTCCTTCTTTCTCCTTCCTTCTCCTTGGTCTTCCACTGTCAAAACGATAGAACTACAAAAATAGAATGAAACTCACATTCTCCTTTTGCTTTCTTTCTTTCCTTTCTTTTCCCCCTTTTCTCTTTCTTTCCGTCTGTCTACCGTATTCGTCTATGTACTTGAGATTTGAGATTTGGAGTCCAAGGGTTTTCCTTCTTTGGTTTTCACTTTCTCTCTCTCTCTCTCTCACTCCTGCTCAAAGTCTTTACATTTCATCGATACTTAGCAGTACTTTTCTTTTCATGTGGTAGCGTTAGGTGGTAAAGAGTGAAAGTTAAGTGAAAGTCTCCTTTTACTCTTACTTTTTTACTTCTCATTCTATTCTATTACTTGCTACTCTCTCTCTTTCATTCTCTCTCTCTCCCTTTTCCTCACATGGCATGGCGGAACTCTATTTTCTCTTTCCTTTTTTCTCACTCGGCATCTGAAGCTGATTCGAGAGTGTCAACTTTCACCAACTTTTATTCACTTTCCCTCTCGCTTGAACGTTCCGTCTTTCCTATTTCGTTTTCGTTCGAGCTCGAGCTTTAGTTGGCATTCTCATCCTTGTGTAATCATAATGTTGCCCTTTGTACATGTTTATGAACTTTTCTCGCCTCACACTTAAAACTGTATATATATATATATATATATATGTGTGTGTGTGGATGGAGATATCGGGGGAATGATACTCCATCTCAAGCCTCTTTTCCCTTTTGTATATTGGATAAAGCATTTCCAGTCAATTTCCAAACGTTTCAACACTGTTTAAGTCCACATACATCCACTCACATTGCCCTACTTTCCACCTGCATTCTCAATTTCAATTCCATCTGAGGAGAGAAGAGAGAGTCTCAACTAGTTTACATTTTTCCCTCGTTTAATCTCGATACAATACAAACGTACACTTAACGTAAACTTGACTCCTTTTCTCGCCTTCCTCACATCGTCTCCATTCCATATCCCTATAGGGAAAAAGCGAGATAAAGAATGTGTTTGTGAAAGATAGAGCGAGCGAGACGGAGAGAAAGTATGTGTGGTGGGAAAGTATGTGATGAAATAACGGAGGGACAAAGAGGTTCTTAAAGTAAGTTATAATTATTGTCGATACGATAGGGAAACTTAATTGAAGTCATTGAGACAGCGGGAAAAGTCGTCCTTGTCACTGGAGTTCTCGAGACGTTTCTTTGTCAAAGAAAAGGGAAACTTACTTTTCCTTGTATAAAAGAAATGTACAGTATATACAGAGCAATATGGAGAGGGAAAGAGATGAAGGCTGTAAGTATATATGTGTGTGACTGTGTGTGAGTGTGTGTGATTTTCAATTTTGTCACTTATGCTTCAGTTCGCTCGTGAAGCGACAACCTCACGAATGAGTTTACCAATCAATACGAGAGAAAGTTGATACTTTCACTTGCTTCTTCTGTTCTTTGGCACGTTGGATATTGGACCAAAGTGTGTGGGGGTGTAAGTAATAAGTCTTGAATCAATACAGTATGAAATCAAAGGCAAATCAAAATAATTACGGGAGAGACGAGTAGTAGTATGAGAGAGGACAAAGAGAATTCGGAGAGAGAGAGAGAGAAAATGAGAGAAATTGTGTAGTCTGATTGTGGAGTTGAATTGAAGAAAGGACCACTCAAAATACCGTTAGTTTTTGCCTGAGTGAAACTTGCTTTGTAAATGACGAAGAAGATGATGATGATGACGACGACCAAGAAAAGTGTATGTGGAAGTTTCTTTGGCATTTGGTATATTTGGCAATCGACCGTATTGTCTTCTCCATTTGACATGAGTGAAATTCTAGGTGGCTAAATTTGATTTCTTTCTGTCAAAGGTTAACTTAATTACTAGTTGGGAGAATTTTCTTCTTTTTCTACTTTCTACTTTTGACTCTCCAAGGAAATGAAGGACTTTTCTCTTTTCTCGGTCTGGGTTTAGAGTTGGTAAAAAGAACGTCACACATCACAGTTCCCGTTGCCGACATGTTTCTCTCTCTCCTCTCTCTCCCCTTTCTTTACTTTTCTGACTTCCATTCCATGTTCTTTCTTTAGAGATTACGATTCGTAAATTATACAGCACAAGGACTATTTTTATATATCGTGCAATAGATATCAATGGTCTATATAGCAACGAGCTATGGACTTGTTTGAGTTAAAATATAGAATTCGACGGCAAATTTAAATATTCAAAACTTAAACTTAAATTCCGCATCACTTACCTCTACCAGTAGTTTTCCTACATTTTCTTGAGAATTTAGAATTTTTTTTTCGTCTTATTCCATCGTTTCCAAAGATGGAAAGAAATTTACTGCTGGGAATCG
Organism: Gisinianus flammeolus; assembly: GCA_034699125.1. Lineage (NCBI taxonomy): Eukaryota > Metazoa > Arthropoda > Collembola > Symphypleona > Katiannidae > Gisinianus > Gisinianus flammeolus. The sequence continues at coordinate 23,995 of JAIUND010001265.1, forward strand.
GGGATTTTCCAGAATTTGAATTTTGAATGCAGATGTAAATGTAGGGCTGAGAGAGAGATGAGAGAAAGAGAGTATTTAATTTAATTTATTGCCGGGGAAATTCTAAAGAAATTACTTCACGTTCGAAGCTTATTCATTTCCCTTTCCTTTTAGCCCACACACACACACACACACACTCTTTTATATTATAGAAATTAATTTGACTTTTTCTTTACTTTTCAATCCCTCGAATCTCGAATCAGAATCTGAATGTGAAAAAATTCTGTGAAAATGGAAATCATCGGACCTTTTTTCTTGTTTTCCTTCAAGAAAAAACGTTTTGTCAGTTCTCAAATCAAAAGATTCTCTCTGCATTTCAAAAGAACCCCAGTTTGAATTGAAGAAGTCTAGACTTTTTTTTGTAGTGAAATGAGTCATGTCAAATTAAAACACTAATACTCCTGTAGTTACTAATTGGGTTTGAAATATAATAAATTGCGGTGTTTTCAATGGGGTTTTATTCAAATATAAACATGTTGAAAAAAAGACGATGAGCGAATACATGTTATGAATCTTGATGAGAAGTTAGAATTTAGAATTCATGCCATAAATACATTTGAAAAGGTTTAGCAACATGTTATTTAAGGACATATTCAAAAGGAGGTTGATAATTATTAATTAAGCAAGAGTGAACATTGACAAAAGTAGGGGAGAGTGTTTGGGACTGGTCGGATTTCAATTTCATCCATACAAAGAACTATGGAAGGGAAAGAAAATGAATAAAATGAGTTAGCTTGGAAGATCTGTTTAAAAGATCCTTTACTCTAGCGTCAACTTACTTAGCCCTTAAACCGTTATGGAAATTTTTGGAAATCCATACGTACATCAAGAAGAGTTCTCTCAATTCCTATTCAACATTCACTATTCACCCGAAATTTGAATTCAAATTGGGCCAAGTGTTCATGGACACATAGGGGAATTTGGGGAAGTAAGGATGTGAAGCTCGATTACAGAAACAAGATACTCACTTCTAAAACTAAAAGACTGGCAGAAGAGGAAGAAGCAATGAGGATGACGATGAGCTCCATGTTCCATTTTCACGTTATCGCAGCTTTATTTTTATGCATGAAATTATCTCTCTTCTTTCTTCTCTCCATCTCTCTTGATAAAATAAAATTGAATTTAGTCAACACTTCATGTGAATATGCACTAAATTCTCATTTAAACGAAACTCTCTCTCTCTCATTTTCCAATTTCAATCTAGCTTAAGGTTATTCCCTCAAATTCTCCATCCTCGACTTTCTCTTTTCTCTACCCAGCCAACATTCACTTTCCCTTTCACCTGCCCAAATTCACTTTCTCTCTTGATACTGCCTTGTTCTTGTTCTTCCTCGTTTGATGATGCGATAATTGTCAAAAGTGTCCTAAAATATTTCACATCAAAGTTATCGTGCACATAAAATTGCTTCTGGCTACAAAAAGACCGAGTTTCCCGAGTAAAAAACGAGACGACGAGGAATTGATAACTTCTATTTCCATCGACAAAATGGTTTGTACCTGTAGAAAAAAGTTTACAGAGCTCTAAAAAAAATCCAAAGCTCAAACTGTCAAACGGAAATACGGTGGAATTTATTATGGTACATATCAGTAAAAAAATATTGATTGCATGTATCGTATTGAGTTTCCCTATTTTCTCAAGGGCATTATTATACATATTTAGTAATAAAGAGTCCTTGAGTACACTTTTGAAATTAGAGACTTGGAAAAACACGGGGTAATTGAATATACTTTAAACAATCTTCCAGAGGGAAATAAAATGAGGAAAGTACCATAGTTTTTGGAAGCTGTCAATTTCCATGGGATGAGAATCAGAGTATGAAGTAATTAATTCCAATTAATGGCAATATCGACTCAATTTGTTCGTCGGACAATGTGTGTTGAGGATATTCAATCTGACAGACGGAGAAAATGTGTTCCGAGAAAGAGAGTGAGAGAGAAGCGTTTTGAGGGTGTAGACAAGTGCAAATAGATGTTGGCAAACCCATTAGTTTTAATCCGCTCTATGTTTTATCGTTATCTTCTACACTGTCTACGAGAAATTTTACATTTGCACTCATTGCCGTCGTCCAACTGCATTTCCAGTATGATTTATTCATCATTGCACTGTTGTTCCATTCCATCAACAGACACATGGGTACAGCTTGTCGATTCTCTGGGACTCCATACGACTTTACTCATCCTCGTCGTCTGTAGTAGAGGAAATGAATAAAGACAGTAAATACTCGCATTGATAAATATCCCTTCCAGCAGTCCACAATGTAATCTTCTTACATTTAACCTTTCAAGAAAAGCTCAGAGTTTTGATTTTGATACTTAATGCGAGTGTTTTGGAAATATATTTTATACTTTGACGGAAATCAACTGGAAATCTCAAAGTTGTTTCCTAAGCTCTTTTCCATTTCCAAAATACATAAGCTCCAAAGGATTTTCCTTGTATTTGTATTCACAGCTGAAGGGGTTTTTTCTATCGGTACAAGTCAGTCGACACACACACATACAACTTGACACTCGAAATAAAAAAACATACAAAGAAATTGGGGATTGCGTAACAACTTTTAGCTATGTGAACTTACTCAACTTCCTTACCGTTCAAATGGAGTATAATAAAATGATGAGGCTCATTAAAAGATTACCCTATTTGAGTTTCGATTTCATTATTGGAAAAAGGGAATTTCTTGGATCTTGAGAAATAATTGCAATATAATATGAGGAAGAAAGTATTGAGGAAAAAATTATATACTGAGTTTTAATAGGTTACAGAAACGAAGGGTGGCTCGCTTGAATTTGTACACATATGCAGGCAGGCATGCGATACGATATGTATTTGGGCAAGTGGAAGTATAATTTTGTGAGCTAGATTTTAAATGGTTGAGAGCTTTTGGTGATCATGATCATATTTCATGTTTCTCCAACTCCTCGCAAGTGAATTTGAAAGATGAGATTTCTCCCAGGAATTTCACTAGAGACGACAGAGATAGAAAGAGAGAGAGAGAAAGAGAGAGAGAGAGGAAAGCAGCCATAAAGATCAGGTTCTAAAATGTGAATGCTCCGAAACACTTACCGTTAGTTACTCTGGACGGCTCTGTATAATTCCATAGTGTATGTGTGCATTAAATTGTATGTACGGATGAACATGCGGCTGCTGTTTCTGTTCCTGCTGCAACCCTGGTGAATGTGAACAAGTAGGCTGAGACTGAAGATAAATCAAAGCGATATAAAATTAAGTGGGCAAGTCGAGATTCCTGATCTAGAGAATCCAGATGAGGTTTCAATTCCTCTTTCTCTCTCTCGCCCACCACCGCATATCATTTATATTTTATACACAGTCCCATCCCTCCCTCCTTCCCTTCCCACACAACTAAGTCTAATTTAATTGAACTGGAAACGAGCGTACCTTCTGACGACGACGATGGCAATGCCGGCCCGCCTCCTATTTCTATTTCTACTTCTATAGTTCTACACTTGTTTCTCTTCCACCATTAAAATTTCAAATTCTTATTCATCTCCTTGAGAGAAATCCTTGAGATTTCATATGGATTTGTTTTCTACAGGAAAAAACCAAGTGAATGTTCATTACAGGAAAAAAGAAGTCGAATTTTTTTAGTTGAGTGAGAGGAAATAAAAAAACAAACAAACGTATGTAATGGTGTATAGTTTGTTTGCTGTTTGTTATTGGAGAAAGAGAAAGAGAGAGAGAAGAGAAAAAGAGAGAAAGATAGAAAGAGAGAGAGAAAGTTGGATTTGGGTGTTGAGCAAACAGAAGGTGAAAGGGAGACGGAAGAAAGTGGATATTTTCACGATTACGAGTGGAGACTCGGAATCTGAGATTTAGACAAGGCTTTCCTCTCTAATGGAACAGTGTCCGGGGAATTAAGGAGCATCACACGGATACAACAAATCTAATTGGTTGGTGAAGTGAACGAAGGCAGGAGACATGAGAGAGAGAAAGATAAAGAGAGATATGAAGGACGGCAAAAGAGAATGAGGAAGAGAAAGACAGAGTGAGAAAGAGAAGAAAAAAGTGTCACGTTTCCTTCGCAACACGATCAAAACTCGACTCATTTATTGAACTATTTGTTTATGCTATTTACTCGAGTCTTTTTCACAGTATATACAATCTATATCTATATATTCACTCATTTCTACTCCAGGCATTCACAATTAAGATCCTTTCACTAATCCTAATTTAATCTAATGATCTCTCCCATTCATACACTAACGAACACGGAAATCTCTTTATCCTTTCATCTACATTTCTATTGACACTCATCCGTTGGATTTTCATCATCTACATCGGGATGATGTAGATGACCATGGAAAGAGAAAGAATTTTACACAGAATGCACACAACCAATCTTGGTATTCCAAGTTGACAAGTAAAATAACATAAAAAAAGATTTTTTTCTTTCTTTCTTTCTTTTTCTCCCTCTTTCTCTCTCCTTGTTTTTTTTTCTTCTTCTCCTTCGCGTGGCTCAATTGTGTAGATTATTTTAAATTGCTCACTAGTGAGTAGGAAGTCTGTGTAAACGACTTTTGTAAATGAGCCCTGCTCGGTTTAATGTGGCGCGTCCTCCCATTACACTCCCCAAAGAAAAGGGATAGCAATAGCAATAGAAAACGAAATGACTCTAGTTTCTTTTCATATTATGTAATTGAGTCCATTTTCTAACCTGGTCATTTTATTTTGTTTTATCAACCTACAACATACCACATATACACACACAAAAAAGACGGCGAGTGGCCAGTTGGAAGTTGACCGTCAACTCCACTCAACTCAGTTGGGCCCATTTCAATAGATAAAAATAAAATTGATGGTCATTTCCTCTGTAAAATGTTCCCTTGTTCCGTGTCTTTATGTGCCTGTGTGTGTGTGTGTGTGTGTGTGTGTGTGTGTGTGTGTGTTTTGTGAGAGAAAACACGAAACTTCTTTTCCTTCATCTTCTTCTTCTCCCTTTGATGCCGTTTGAACTGCTGTTGGGTTGGTGAGAGGAGTTGGAGTCATCGTCCATCGATGAGGATGATGAGACCAATGACAGTGGGCCTCGCTCGACGGCAGCTCACTTTACTACAGCCATCATAATCAAGAAGGCGTAAAGAAATAGGCGTATGTGGAGCAATTTTGAGGAAAGAAAATGGACAAACTTTCCCCGTTTTTACTCATGTTCACCGTATTTTCTACAGATACATATCTATACATATCGTACTTTGGCATGCACATATAAGCTCAAGGAGCTTCTCATATGTAGTTTTCATCGCTCCTGTCCAATCCCTCTTCTATGTATTTTTTGTCGTCATCGTCGTCAAGTTCCTCTCTCTCTCGCTGTCTCTCTCTCTCTCCCAACTGGTCGACTATCATTGTATGAGTATGAGTAGTTCATCGGGGACCATCGACTTGTGTGACTTTCAACTTTCGATTTCTACTGTCAAAGATTCTTGAAAGCTCGTAACATTTCGGGCTCCATTTTTCTTACTTTCCTACTTTCTTTTTTTCTCTTGTGGACTCTCGGATTTCCTCAACACTAAACAAGTCAAAGGGAAAGTAACGAGGAAAGTTGGTTGGAGATACTAAACAAAACCAATGATAAGCATAATACCTGACAGAGAGGAAAAATGAGATGGATTTTAAATTCCAAACTTTATCCAAACTCCAAAGACAGAGAATGAGAGCAAGCGAGAGAGAGAGAGAGAGTGAGAGAGCGAGGGAAAAGGAGGATTTGAAATTTTTGAAATATATTTCAAGTCAAAACTTATGACTTTATATGAATTTATATAGACACCGGTTGTAGGACAAGGGAAGTGAGGAGAAGCCCATGATATGATATAATATGCAATCATGTTTATTTTGACGTTTATTTCCCCTCTTATGTATTATGTAATGGTTGACATCAAAATCCCATAGACTATTTTACTGGGAGAGAGAGAGAGAGAGAGAGAGAGAGAGAGAGAGAGAGAGAGAAAGAAACGGTGTGTGAGCTGGAGCTCTCTCATGGCGACTTTTCCCGTGTTAAATAGGAATAGGGCTGTAACTGATGCTGCAAAGGATCCATATCAAATGGACCTCAGTCATGAGTTGGGTATGTATAAGTAAGTTGAGTTTCTCTCAAGTTGTACTTTCAGTCCCAGTCAAATGTCTTCCGCATATACATATGCATTTTACTGTACAACCAACAGGATATTTTATAAAGAGAGAAAACGTGTTGTTTTCATTTTCATGGCATTTTATCTGGCCTCATCTCATTTCATGTCGGCTTTCTTTACTCTGTAAGATATGCGAGTTGTGAGTTCGTGACATGAAAATCCATTCAAGCGACACTCATTCCAGTTCATAATTCATTTCCATCTTCCATCGTCCAGAATGAAGAGTCTCAACTTTTCCCCACATGCGTCCACGTTTATACACGCATTTATGTACATATAGTTTCTCAAATAGTTACACGCAAGTGAAATGTGTGGCTTTAAAATACTCTGTTTAATTTTTAGTTTTTGTCGTGAAGACTAAACAAATATCATATGAGCTTTGAAATTCAAATCTTCAGCCTTTTTCGTTTGTGGTATAGAGATTATTTGTATTCAAATATTTGCATTTCCGTGTAGACAAACGTTGGGAAATGAAGTGAGCAGTTGGGTGGTTCACTCTGTCCACTTTGAGTTAAAAAAACATTTCAAAATTAGAAATTAGAAACAGTACCGTTATTTTAGAACGTGCCGATAGGTCAAATGTATGAACTGCGTTTGCGTTTGCACACAAATGTTCCCGTTTTCAAATTTCCTAGGAAATTTCTCCAAGGATCGTTTAATTTCCAATGTTTGCACTTGTATTCCTGTAGTTTGACTTCATATGGCAATCTTTTTTATTGGTACAGCTCAGTTTAAATAGTTGGTTTGAATTGTGATTAGAAGAGTCAGGGCTGAATTTGAGCCTGAAGCAAATCCTACTTATTCAAATAAAGAAAAGGAGAGAGAGAGAGAGAGAGGCAGAAGTATCGGATCTATATCTATTTGCATCCCATTTGCAGAATGTAAACCTACAAGTTTGTAGAACAAATAGCCGCTTGCGTCTAGAAAAAAAGTCAACGTCCAGCACGCAGTGAGTAAACGACCAAGGGAAAATTCTCTCTCAATTTGGATGCGAATGAGAACCGAGTGAAATTATATTTGCCTGTTACCATTTACCATATTATGGCTGATTTCCTTTTCCCTTGTTAGCTTTGGCATGTACCGAGTTTTTTAGGGTATGAAACTGTGAGGTTTTTCCCATGGAATGTCTTCTCTCTCTCTTTCTCTCTTGGGTTTGTCGGTTGTCGGTATTACGGAGCAAGATGGGAAAGTAAAGTAAATAAACTCGTATTATATTACATTGCTTTTACTTTTACTAGTCGTACTCTTTTAATGTAAATATATCCACAAGCTGAGAGAATTCACACACAAAAAACGTAGCTCTGATGTTGGTGTTGGGTCGTGTGTAGTCAACAGTCAAATTGTAACGACAACTCTGACTGGAAATGACGACAGTCGTCCACATATTCCAAATGTATATGGCAGATAATGATACGGGAAAAGGTTCATGCTGTGCTCTTCTCCTCTCCTTTCCTTTCTCCCATCATTCCTTCATTGCTTTTTTACAGACTCTGACTCAACACTTACAGTTTAAGTACAGTCAGAATGAGAGAGAGAGAGAAATTTTTCCTGATGCTGGGTGGAGAGTTGAGAGAGTCAGAGACAACGAAATAGGCGAGAAATAGAATATTTATACCATGGGAATACAGATAACTGAGGAAAGAAGGGGAGGGGGGAAAGCGTAAATGCTTTTTTATGCTATAGTTTTTGTTGTTGTTGTTATTGCTGGGTTTTGTCTACATAAATGAGATGATATACCTTTTTTATATCCATAATTGAAGTGTGGATATGAAAGTGGAGAGCTCGTTTTTGTTTTTCCTAGTCATTGACTACGGAGAAAACAATTTGATGGAGATTCCGTGTTATATCAAATTTTTTAGACTGACGAGAATATCTGCTGAATCTGCATAAGAAAAGTCACTCATTTTACTTGTAGAGAAGTCGTAAACTGAGAATTCAGCAAAGGGACATAAAAATACAGAACAACGTAGATTTTAAGGAGATTGAGAGAAGAGGATGAGTTGCCTTTTACATTACATTACATGGTAGACTGCAGACTGAGGATAATCAATTATATATCTTCCGGTTAGGATAATTCAATCCCAAATTAATAATTACTAATCCCCTGTACTTTGAAAGTACTACTTTCAAAGAAATATTGTGACGTGTTAATGTCCGGTAGTACTTTTTCTTATTGTTAGTATTTTTACAGTAAAGTATTTTTTACGGTGGATAACGAAATTATCATTGTTGCGTGTAGCTAAATGGTAGCAGGATTAAGATGAGAAAATAAGGATAATACAGCCAAGTCGAGGGACTAGAGAAAAAGTTGTTTTGTTCTCTTTTAATTCCCCATTCGTGTGTTGGAGTTTCACGTCCAACGTCAAACGTCAACGTCAGAAAAGAGTTCTTTTGAATGTCAACCCTCAAACCGTCAAACCTTTGCCTTTAGTCAGAGTTCACATTTCCCTGCTTTGTCTCGAGACCGTGAGGTACATTCCCTTTGACGACTACAAATAGACTTTTGGAGCTTTGAAAGAAATAATGGAAATCATAACAAAAACATAGGGTTTCCTTTCGTTTATTTGATACTCGAACCTCGCTCCAGAATTAAGAATGCATAACATAGAGAGATCGTCCATTGTATATGAAACACATTTCAAGTCTTTATAGAATCCGAGAGCTTTGAGTGGGTTAGTTCGTTCACTTTTCACTTTCTGCTTTTCTCATGCTTTTCTGCTTTCCTTATTCTCCATTAACGTTTGATGATCGTCCTCCTCGTCATCGTCCCTGTAATTCCCTATCCTGCTTAATGAGAAGAAAAATATTAAAGCAAAGAAAAAAAACTAAGAAAAAAAGTATTTCCTACACACGATGATCCCATTACCATTGTGCAATTATGGGCAAATATTTCCTCTCTTCCCTTTTTTCATTACACTTTACATGGAGGGAGTTAAAAAAACGAAATAACTAGAAATTGGAGTATAAAGTGAAATTCTTTTGAAGTTTTTTTGTAATAAGATTAAGCGCCTAGCTTTTGTATGTATTTATTATAGAAAAGCTTGAGTGTTTCTATAGGGCTTGGACTGGTGGGTTATTATGGTACATAAAGTAAAATGCAGATTGTTCCTTATGCCACAGTCGACTACAAACACATACGGATACATAGAAACACACCAAGTCGGACATATCATCATGTTTTATGACCGCATTTCCGGCTTGGCATGTCATGACTAAGGGTCATAATTCTTGGACGAATTTTCCCCCTGTGTTTTCTCCCTCTGTTGCTTGTCCTCCTCTACTTCTTGTTGTCAACTCACTTTTCTCCCTCTTCCTCCGTTCTTGAACTACAATACAATAATATCACAACTTGTAACTTGAGACTCTAGACTCCATATATAATATGTCTTGGATTCCAACTCCTCTAGTCCTAGATTTTTTTGAGGGTCATTACGTCAAAAGCCATACAAAAATGAAGAGAAAGAATAGAAAGCTTTAAAGAAGGAAGGAATAAGCCACACAATGACATTACACAATTCACAATTTATTACAAGTTACAAGAGAGCTCGTTAGAAAATCTTATCTTGTCAACTGAATATCTCGAGGGCTAGCTTTCTTCGTTCTCACTCTAGTTCTGGTTCTGTTTGGTAAATAAAATCTTTTGTACAGTCAAGACATGTTCAAAAAGTTTAAAATTACAATACAATCATCTGTGCAAGTACATGCTACGCATGTTTCCATGTGTTTCTACGGGGATTCTCCAAAAAAGGAAAGTTTAATGTATTGGAAATAAAATTCAAGTCAATCGCAATATTAAAGGAGAAAAAGTTTGGGGAATTTGGGAATCTTAAAGTGAGGAGCTTGACGGGAGACAGAGTGAGAGAAAGAGAGAAAACATTTTTGGAATGAAAATGAAGGTGAATTTGTTACTATAGTTTTTACATATTGACATATGAAGTGAGTCTTTTTTCTTATCGTGTAGTTTGTTTCAATACCATTTGGACTTTAGAGGAATCAGTATTCAGTCGACCAGACAACGAGTTTCTATTTGTTTTATATTAGGGAATAAATAATCTTATTTGTTATGTGTTTCCCTGTACGATCACACATACACACCGAATGAAAAGGCAACGGCTTGGGAAAACATAAGAAATGGGAAGGAACAGGAGGAATTGGAATGGAAATTGGAGTCAGTCAGAGTTGTTGGATTGGGACAATGAAAAAAAAGGTGTACAAATGTACCTACAAATATAGGACAAATACACACACAGACACACCAAAAACACGCACATACACACCAAGTATATATGTACAAGGGAATCTTTTCCTTTCTTTTTTTGGCTCGTCTCACGTCAAGTTAGTTAGTTTGTGTTTCTCTATGGTAATGTTGGATACACAGTCCACAGCTTAGTGTTTGTCCACAGTCCATAGTTTCCATGGTTTGTTTTTACTTCGTTCATCGTTCTCCTTCCTGTCAGTATGAAGGGAAAGACAAAGTTTTTTCCCTACTTTCTCTCTCTCTTCTCTTCTCTTTGTACGAAGTTTGCATTCGCGGACTCTGGGGATTCACATTTTACTTCTTTTTGATACAGCTTTCATTTGCCTCATGAAGTCGGTCAATATTTCAGTAAACACACAGCTTATTACACTCTGTCTCCTGTCTTCTGGTGAAATGCTCCATTCAACCTACACTATTTCCCTCCTTTCTCTCTCTCTCTCTCGTTCTACAGTGAGATTCTGGTTCTTGTTCTTGGACTTGAATCGTGTTTTGGGGGACTCAAACTTCGGATTCCTCCGCCTCCGCATTCAACCTACAGTCACAGTTATATTTGTAGGGTCCCTTCACTTCCCTTCACAGTAGTACGAGGGAAAAACTCAAAGTTAGATTTGGACTTGTTCACGAGAAAAAAAAATAAGGGCAAAGAAGGCGGGATACTGAAAAATACAAAATACAAAACAAAAAAATACACTCTTTTTCTCTTCTTCTTTTTCTCCAGGTTTTCTAGAGAATCCAATATTTAAGGAGGAAGAAAACTTTCTTTGGAGTGTGTGTGTGCATGTGTTTTTTTATGTGTCGGGAAGGAGAGAGTACGTGAAATGTGTGGATTCTCTCTCTCTCTGTCTGGAGTTTTTTCCTCGTCCTCATGATGGAATGTTTAAGATAAAATGGAAGACGTGCAGAAGTTTATGGGTGGAAGGGAAACTCAATGAAGGAATCAACAATTTATGCACTTATCTTCCCTTCAAATTCAAACCAATACTCTCTCTCTTCTCTCTCTACGTTCCTTCCTTTTCCCTTCCCTATACACAGACTATACAACATCTAAACAACTCATAGGACTATCGTATGTATATTTAAATCTATATGGATATAGGAAGAAGAAGTCTCTTCTTGCTCTTACTCTTGCTCTTACTCCAGACAATGAGAATGAGAATAAAAAAAAACAACAAATAAGCTTTCCCTCTACATTTGGAATCTATAATTTGAAATTGACTTTGAATTCCCATCTCACTTTTCCCCATTCTTTCTCTTCTGCATTTATTTATCAAGCAATTTTATTTCCTCTACACAGCTTCGGTTTGAATAGGCAATTGGAATTTCTGCTTGTTTGGAAATGTTGTACAAATGTTGCCTACAAAATGTTGTAGGCAAAATGAAAAGGATGGTTTTTTTTTGTAGACAGTGAGCATATGCATTGAATAAAAAAACAGTGGATTCTCTCTCATTCATCTAAACAATTCTATGGTTTGTGTATGGACATGAACGGGAAGTGCATAAATGTATGTATTCATTCAAGTATAAAGTGTCGATGTCGATGTGTGGAATAATTTAATGGAGACGATGGGAATGAAATGAGCGCGTTGACTGGAAATGGATTCAAATTCGAGTTTTTTTTTTTTTTGAGTAGTTTGAATACGGATTTACGGATTGGGGAATAAAAATCCAGAGTACTGGGCAAGAAATTCCATAAGAAGAGGGAAAAGAGCAATAAAATGTCTTGTTCGTTTTTGTCATTCCATTTCAACTTACAGATATATTTATATACATATAAAATACCCGAATTTCCAAAGTACATGCAGAATATTGAGTATTCCAAGTTGGTATACTTGTAAATGTAAATACACAAGTTGGGTTTCGGTTTTTTCGGTTAGGAATATTGAGCAATTGCCCCAAAAACTACAGACATAAACTGTCTTTTTTTTACATTTACATACTTGAGTATTTTCATGCATGCATTTTCATGACAGTAAACTCCCAATGGGGAATCATAAATGGAATATATATCTCATGACGTGATTGCATGTGCTATAGAAAAAAAATTCAAATTTGAATTCATGTTGAATTGTAACCTTGCCATTAGAATGCATTGAATTCCCCAATTCCACACTTCCCATCATCGTTTATTTTGATCGTTCCCCCTTCAAATAACACTCAAGGCAAAATAAATACGGAAAAATATATAGTGTGTGTGTGTGTGTGTGTATCGGGAAATATTCAACTTTATTATTGTCAGAGAGTCTTCCAAACAAATAAAATACTACTCAACTTTTCCAATGCAATTTACCATTATCACAACGCAATCAAATGTACGTTTATTGTAGAGGATCAAATCAAAGTTTGAGTTGTGAACTTGCCTATTATGACAAAGACCAATGACCCAACCAACAAATATGTACGTACTTTCATATACGATATCGTATGTGTATTTTGGATCCTGATTCTAATGCTGATACTGATATTTGACGGCTCTCATATCTAATGATGGCTATCATTAAGAATCCCTATTTGCCATTCCTTCTTGGATGTAGGTATAGTGTTCATATACACGATGAATGTATTGTGGTGTGGTGAGGTGAGTTGAGGCGTGTGTGTGTTGGCGGAACAAGCGAGTAGTGTACATTGGAAATAAATAGCAAAGCCTCCATTAACATGGCACCTCATTTAATTTGACTACATGGGGTCCAACTATTCTTTTTTATTATTCCAAACTCCTCAGCCTCAGACCCAGCTCCAGCTTGATTTACTTTATATTTACCTCTCGTACAAAATGTAAAATCTAGTCGATCTACTAAATACAGTTTTTCAGTTTCTTCACAATCCCAGTTTATGTATCTGTAATGGTTGTACAGATATAAGAATCACACAAGCTATGACTGTGAGAGCTATGAAAAGATGACAAATACAGATTAATCGTATGGAAATCGGGAGAAGGGAATTCAAAGTGTGAATGAATGAAATGAAATGAAGGATTATAAATATATCTGTAGATGGTAAAACAGTGACAGAGTTTTATTACGTACATATAAATTCCCGATCGATGGCTCAAAAAAGTATTTCATTCAGTTCCAGTTTGGTTTGGCACATGAGAATGACTGACGTGAACTTGCTATTTTCTATTTGGTATTTATTTATGAGTGTGAAGAGATTCCCATTGAGATTTTTTTTTATTAGAGCTCCATTCATATAATAATAATGATAATAAAAAAGAAATTAAAAAATCATCATCATCACATGTCAAGATATCATTTTTTTTTACCGTCCATAGATTGATTTATGACTGTGCCTAATAGTCCAGTGTGTGTGTGTGTGTGTGTGTGTAAAATAATAATAATATTTTAATCTTCTTTTAAAGAGGCGATTGTACTTTTTTTTTCTCCCTCCCTCTCCCTCTCTCCCTCTCTCTCTCGTCGTTTCCTTGCGTCATCTTGGTTGGATCATTTTAGATCTTGAGGCAATGAACTATGTTGTTGTTTTTCTATTGCACTCTTGCCTTTTTGTTTGCCCATTGTTTTTGGCCGTCTTTGTCCTGAGCCTTTGTCTTTTTGTATTACTATTTGTTCTTGGTTCTTGTATTTTCCTCCTTCTCTCTCTCTCTCTCTCTCTTGAACATGCAAAAATGAAAAGGCTCTCTTGAGTTTGTGGAGTGGAGAGTGAGGACATTGTCAAAATGAAATTGTGTGAAAAACTCGACAAGGAAAGGAATCTCATTTTCATCTTCATCTTCATCTCAATTGAATGACATTGCAAAAAATATTCAAAGTAAATGTCTAGGTATACAAAATAAAAACAAACCTATAGCTCACCATCACCATCAGGATCTTTTTTGTAGCGTATAATGTATTTTCAATACAGTTTCACAGTGTGTGTGCGTGGAGTGAGTGAGTGATAAGGTGGCCAATGAGTAAGAAAAACAAAGTCAAGTGTGAAAAAACTTGAGCTGGAAAATAGTATGGCCATAGAGAGAGAGAGAGAGAGAGAGAGAGTAGATGTGGATGTGTTTGTGTGGCTCCTACTCCACTCTCAATTCTTTTAAAAGGGAAACGAGAGAGAGAGAGGGAAAATCATCATCTTGAGATGAAACTACTTGAACCACACGCAAGAAAGAAACCTTGGAAGAGCCTTTGGGTGATTTTTTGACTTTGACTCGACGTCATACATACAATATATTGTAGTACGCATATGTACAAGTACAATGTTCATTGGTTTGATGTGTGTGGGTAGCTTTTAGCAAATGTTTGGAGGCTTATGTTATTACTACATTTTATGTATCATCTCGTGGGGTAGAATGTATTCAAGAGGAGAAGAGAGATATGGGAGAGAGAGAGAGAGATAGAGAATATGTCAGTAAAGGATTCTTCAACTTGAAGGGAAACTACACAAGTTACCATGTACATACTATGTGCAATGTTCATTGTACACCAAGGTAAACCGAAGAGTCAGAGTCTCTCTCTCTCTCTGTTCAAGTTTGTCCGGGAACTCGATGATAAAATGGAAACGTTGGTTCATGTGTGTGTGT
>JAIUND010001266.1:0-38944 GCA_034699125.1 Gisinianus flammeolus
AACTGTATAAAAGTTATATAAAAGTTAAATACTAAACTGTATAAAAGTTATATAAAAGTTAAATACTAAACTGTATAAAAGTTATATAAAAGTTAAATACTAAACTGTATACCCTTGCACACACATCTTTAAACTGATCATTTTATCCTATATTTTCAATCGTAAACAAAATATTTTTCTTTTTGCCAACAATTATAAGGATAGGGAAAAGGCCATCACTGCCATCAGAGACTTCAAGTTGGGAAATGAATGCAAATACAAATGGATTAGGAAAAGACAAAACGAAAGTGTGTGAAAGGAGAGGGGTCAAAACTCTATTCTCGCTTACATTCTTGTTGTAAAAGTAAAACGTACGATGGGAATTTGTGCTGTGTATACGCATACAACCTACTGAATTTTCTATTTTGTTTTATTTAGCTCATACATATATAGTCTATAGGGGTCCTAGAAAATTTGATAGGTCATAAAGAAAGTACACACTTGCATTTGGATTTGGATTTGGACTGTACTACAAAAAAAATAGAGATTGTTTATTTTGATTTTAAGGGTGAATGAAATTTTTTATCTGATAGTTTTGCTTCTACTTTTCTCTTTCTCTATTTCATACCTACACTTGTATATATATATATACTTTTCATAGTTTTTTAACACAAAACTTGCTGTTTTACCGAGGATTGCACAATTAACCGAGACTGCAGGGAGAAATGAGAGGGCAGGGAGCGAACAACATAAAGAGTTACGATGGGCGGATGGACATTATTATTATTATATACAGACAGAGATGCACACATAGAATATACTATAGTACACATAGTTTCCCTATAAATTATTATACTATCAAGTTTAGAAATGAAGTCCAGAGAAAGGGTTGAGAACGACCACAGTGGAGGACAAATCAGAAAATCAAATTAATCATCAATGACATTTATCCTACGGGTATTACGATAAGTCATCTCTCTCTCTCTCTCTATATATATATATATACTGCACCAGAATTTTTTGTATTTGATTCCAGACCGAATACCACATGAAACGTTTGCTTCTATATATGTATTACAGTCTTTTTTTACCCTTTATTACTGTATAATACATGACCCACCAGAATTCCATCATTGTGCCCTTATTCTCTTATACACATACCGAAACACTTTTGATTCTAACTATATATATGTACGTGTGTGAACTCTGGAAACCCCGTAATATTATTATAGGCTATGACCTCATGCTCTTCTCTCGTCGTGTCGTCTATATGTATATAACTTTTGTACTTTTGATTCCTAATGATCACGCACAGGTGAGTAAGTACTCGTATAAATTCCAAAGGATATATTTAAAACGACTCAACGTCAACATGCAATATTTTTTGTCCTATTTCCTATTTCCTTACTGCCAAATACATATACCCACTTACGGCTTCGGCTCTCCTTTTCTTGTTTTCTAGACTACTGGGTTTGCGAGAGCATATATAAATAAAAGTTCCGGGTAAGAGATCATGTCCTAGGTTCATTTTTAATTGTGAATCACAACAATTGATAAGCGTGATGGGCTAAATGATTAACCTGATAGACTTTTTTTAGTGAATAAGTATATATGTATATTTACAAACAAATAAAAGCCGTAAATATAAATCTGAAATCCGTATACATACTGTAAAAGCTGGAGGAAAATAATGCACAGATATAGTTTGTGAATTAAAATCTAGATCATTGTCGAATAATGTTGCAATGTGTGTATATTAAGAATTCATTTCATACTGAAAAATGCTTGCATCATCATAATGAACAAATTTTAACAATGTGCTACAGCAACCAGAAAACGTTATATTATAGTCGCAAAAGTTGTCAAACTTCCATGCATTCAAATGGTTCAAATTCCGCAATTTTAAAGCATCCAACAAAAAACTCATGTGTATATGAATAGAGAAAGCTTTGTAAATGACTCAGCTAGCAAAGATGTTGAAAATTCAATACAGTTTATAATGAGATTATTATTATTAGTATTGATACTATTGATAGTAATTCAATTACACAATAAATCTTGAGCAAACAATGAATGAGTAATTGTGTAAGCAAGCGTCAAAAAGCCATTAATTTGTTTGGAGGTCAACAGAAGGGTCAACGTCATCACATTCACATTTCCTTTGTTCCTGGAGTCCGTGTGTTTAATTATAGCGGAGAGAATGAGTAATCAATAAAATACTTATATATACTGACAATAATGAAAACAGAATGTAGCGCCAATAAAATTATCAGAGTGACATCATTAATAATTGTAATGTCAACATATTTATGAGCAAATAGAAATTGAGGTATTAGAAATTAAGTTAGAAGCATGTAAACTTTGTACTGCAAACACAAGACGATATAACTGACCATGAATGTGCAAACTGCAACTGACCACACACGCACAACATTGATTAGACGACATATTGTGGCTTTTGGCTTTTTTGGCAATTTAAGTTTCCATTCATTTTGAGTGCCATATTTCATTTCATTTTATATTCTGAATTTATAATAGCAAATATACGATGGGGAAATTATAAGTTCATACTTCATATAAATACATAGGAAATTACATTTTAATTCTGTAAATAATCTGGAAGGGATTTTTTTTTTTTTTTTGTTTTTTAGATTTCTCAGTTTTACTTACCGCCCATAAACCCTTCATTCGATTGAGAGAATTGGCGAAATTTTCAGAAAAGTCCACGGAGAAAGTTTGGTAAAAATATAGTTGTGGTAGATTGGAAGTATATGTGGTTGTGTGTGGTAGAACAAGGTCAAATCAGTCACAAACCAGAGAGAAAACCAAAACAAAAAGATCAAAATTTTAATAAGCTCAATCATAAGTAATAAATACCAAATCACTACCGACTTATTCTGCAATGTAAATAAATCATAATGTGTGCAATATCATAATGAGACGCACACACTTAAAATATGTGTATTATATAAATAATTTTTGTTAGAGTAATACTTTGAGCCATTTCATATATTAGTAGTTGGTGTCTGTGGTGTCATAAAATTAAAGTTCTAAAGTCTAAAACGGCATTTTGAATACCGACGAAAGTATCTGGAAAATTTTATGCCGTAAAATGCTACATTATGAAAGCTTGAGATATATATATCTGTATATCAAAATGATTAGTAAATATTAATTTGTGAATGATATTGAAGCGAATTCATATATATATCCGTAAATATATACACAATAGACTAAGTACGTTATAGTTTTCCGTACCATATGCATAATAATTATGGGCTCTATAAATTATAGAGCCCATAATAGATTATAATAATATATATAATTAAAAAATATCAAAGAAAGTCAGAATGCATTTGACATGCAAAATGCAATTGAATTTGTTTTCTATAATATATACAAATCGAAAATCGAGTCTACGAAATTAAAATTGAATGAGAGAGCAAAAATTACTTGTCAGTATCAGTGTGTATGGGATTTTGATTGGTGCACAAATATGCAATAGTGCTTTTAGTACGAGAAAAACTCAGTGTTATATCAAATCCACAAAGTCTTCTCCAACCGAGTAATTGGTACTTGCTAAGTACACAATAATTTCATGAGCTAATTATAGGTACAATATAGGTAACAGACACTTTCACTACTCCTTCCTATACAATCATTTTCAAATTGTCTATGAAATTTAAAGTGACTGAGGCCCAGTCACTGTGGAATATA
Organism: Gisinianus flammeolus; assembly: GCA_034699125.1. Taxonomy (NCBI): domain Eukaryota; kingdom Metazoa; phylum Arthropoda; class Collembola; order Symphypleona; family Katiannidae; genus Gisinianus; species Gisinianus flammeolus. The sequence continues at coordinate 3,697 of JAIUND010001266.1, forward strand.
TAAACATTCCAGTTTCCTTTCTCTCTGTCTCAAGGGGTTCATCATCCATCTGCGAGCTTTTACGTCCACCCTAACCTTCTAAAACCTTATAAAATAGTAATACGACACTGAATAATCCATGGATAACTCATCTACTCCGATTAGCAACTTCTCTCCAGTTTTCTCTTCTTTTTCACATTTCAAATTTATGAAGTAAAGACTATCAAATTGAAGGATTCCTAAAACGAACATTGTATGAAAGTGTAATGACATTTTTGCCCACGTTGTGTTTCTTTCTGCATGTGTATAGCCGTACTCAACCGACTGTACGCATATATTCTGTATCTATACGACTTTGTGAGCACCTATATAAATTCTATGTTATTACATGCACAGATCATTTAAACTGAAATTGGACATTAGTTGGTTTAATTAATTTTGTCATGATCCATTACATCAATGGGGACGAGTTCTTACTTCGACATTCTCCAGCTCCTGATGCTTGCCCGACGATTGGGAATATTACTGAAAAATGAGAAATTAGAGAAAACAAAATATTATACAAACTTTTATTTACAGGAAGGCTTTCAAAATATAATTAGCATCTTTGAGCTTGACCAAATTTCGAGCGTGTATTACAAAACAATGTGGTTTTTTTACGCCTGAAAAAACGTGCCGAAACTTTTTTAATATAGCGCAAATATATAATTGATAAAATAATTTTAGATTTCAAAGGTAGATTGTAAGGAACAAAATATTGTTTATTTTAATTTATAATAAAACAATTGAAGGATACTCAATTAGACATGAACTTACTTGCGGAAACAACGACAAATTCTAAATAATGCATTTTCCATAACATGAAAAGACAACGGGCTTCTCACAATAAATATTTTGCAAAAGGATGCAAAACTTTACTATGTAAATATACTGAGTTTAAAAAATAAGAAAACCAACTATGATTTCCAGTTGACAAATATAGTATTGACACAATCAACAATGAGAAATCACAGAGCACTTTTTAATGGCTATAATTATGTATTCACAGAATCACTTTTCACAACACGACAGATTTTTGTTTACATGTACACACACTTGAGGACTTTTTTTATATAGAGATGAGTTCATATCAAAACATTGTTCATGTAAAGATGTAAAGGGTAATATTTTTAAAGTTGACTACCCGTCCTGAATCCAATTGACTCATCTTTTTGTCTGTTTGAAGTCGTATACTTAATTAACAAAACCCCATTTACTTACTATACGGAAGTGTAAAAATCCATCCTATATAGTTGCTTTTAATTTGTCCAAAATTGGTTGGATTGATCAGTAAAGAAATGGCATCTCGAAATATAAAGTTATTTTTAAAAGTGTGACAATAAACGGAATCCTTTGCAAACAATTTTGTACACTCGGTGTTGACTTTGAAATGAGTACACGACACTTGGTTTTTTTTTGTTTATATATACGAGAAAGATAGAAAAAGAGTGAGAGAGAGATATGATTTTTTTATTTATTTCGTAGCGTGTGTATCTTGTGTTTCACCCACCCTACTGAATGAAATTCATCCGTCGTCTGGCTCTCTGCTCTCTAGATAGAATACTCAATGTTGTAGATATTTTGAACACTTTTTTTTCTCTTACGATTCGGAGTTCGGACGATTCGGATTTTGGATTTCGGCTTCTCTACCTCTCGCTATTCCTGGCTGTGGCTCGTAACAGACGAAGCATACACAGACAACATACAGTATACAGAGGCCTTTTCATATGTACTTTTAATATTTACGTGTCTGTATATGTATATAGTAAACACTTTTATATTTGAGTAATATACTTTGGTTTCTTTTCTATTTCCTTGCGTCGGTGTACATTTTTCAGTCTCTCAGACTTTCAGTGTGTGTATTGAGAACGATATAGTATCTGTCAGATACTCGAGAAATATACTTGCATATAAAATTATACGTATAGATTCATTATTCCAATATATACCTATACAGATTTGTGGGAGTCTTAAGTACTTTGTAAAATACCTCTAAATGAATCTGCACACACATACAGTTACATTGTATCAACTCTCCTGTCCACTTACCATATAAAATGTTCATGTATTTGTCCATATGATTTCTATATATATATATATATTATGCAAGTCCTTTGAGTCCTCTATATGGAAGGAAACACGCAATAATAATAATAACGCGGGTATTACATAAAGTAAAAAAAAAACTTATATGTAAGTTACGTATGCATATACATATATACTAATGATATTTCGTTTAGTGGCCCGTCAATCGATGAACATATAGTGAGGGCAAATGCGTTGTTGTTCTCGGTGTATATGCTGGTGCTGGAGAAAAGCGCAAGTTCAGCCTGAATTTTCAAGATTTTTACCCGGCCCGGGAAACTTGAGTTTTCTCTCCCTATATCTATCCGTATATATCTACTCTCTCATTTCTATTACACATGCAATCCAAATCTCGGCTGTCTTCATTCTTCAAATATCCATCATCAAAGGATTGACTGGACGACTGGAAAGGATTCTGGGATTCCTGGAAATAGAAAAGCACTGATTGTTGTGGTGTTTTTTTGGTGTGTGCAAAGTCTTTCAAGTTGTGTAAAGAAAAAACATCAAGTTTTTTCTATTCCTTTTGTACTTTTTCTTGACAAAGATGTGGATTTTATACGGCTTGTTTTCAGGTTTTAGTTGAACTCTCGAATGGTTCTATATAGTGGGGAGAAAGTAATGCATTTTTTTGCTTTCAGTCAGTTTCCTTCCAGTAAATAGTTGTTTTTGAGAATCTGTGTAGAAATGTCGAAAGTATGAACGAAGCTAAGATGCGAAAAATCTGAGGACAGTCTTCTCTTTTCAATCCAAGGTGGCAGCCTCAAGCTAAAATTGTAATTTTGCTCCTCATCTCCTTTTTACCTTCTTCTTTGCTCTACACACGAGGAAAGTGTAAGGAAAAATACTCGCTCGCTCTCGCTGGCATCATGTGCAGATGTTTTTATTTTTATTTTGCATGCACATATACGATAGATAAAACTGGAGGTGAAATAATTAAACACATGCATAGAATATATAACAAGAAAATGGTCTCGAGACAACGAACTATCAAGTACGAATATTCGAAACACTGATAATTTTTATGATAGAAAGCGCCTGTGAGCAGATTATATCCCACTATCTACTAGTAAATCGAAAGACGAAGACGAAAAAACAAGATTCACCATATACAAAACCATAAAAACTTGAGGGCATCTTTAAAAGAAGAAGTAGAAGAGAGAGAGAGAAAAACAAGATTTGGGAAAGTCTCAAAAGTGGCTCATCTGCCTGCCTGTGTGTGTGTATGTGTGTGTGTGTGGAAGAATTATTTATTGAATGTCTGTGTCCATTTACGAGGTTTCTTCTCCTTCTTCTCTGCGTCAAGATCTTCTCGTGTATATAGTTTTTCCATGCATTCAATAATCGCAATCTTGCTCTCCTCTTTTCTTGCCATTTTTTCAGCTACCGCAAAAACTTGTATCCAATTTCCAATTTTCCAAAAAAATACTAACAATTTCTTATATTGCTAAATAGGACAAAGTTTATTTTTCGAATGTTTTATAGAATGTCAAATATTATACTGAAACAGGAAAGGAATGTTTACGAGTTATTCTGTAATCATTTAAATAACAGCCCTTATTGCAATCGACTCTTCGTATTGATTAACTGCAAGTAGTCAAGTCCACAAAACTCCAATATATTGATATTCAACGTAATGGGTATAATGGATTTGTTGAAAATTGGACCTGTACATCATGGGAGAGTCATGAGGGATTAAATTTTGTCAATTACCTTTCATGTTTCTCAATCAGTAATTTTAAGTTTTGATTGGGAGTTCTTCTGTGATTTTTCTTTTTTGTTTCGAGTATATAGTTCGACTTAATGGTTTTTGTTCCGAGAGAGACTCTCTCGTTTATACATACATATATACGCCATCCATCCATCCAGCTAGAGGAGGGGAAATGCATAGAAAAACATATGCTACGAGGCTTCCACTTCCGTTTCAGATAGCAACACAGAAACAGTTACAACTTGTACCATACCACATATGCATACATAATGATAATAATATATAGTTTTCTATACATTACACTTTTTTTTTGAGAGAGTTCCTTTGCTCTCTGCATGAAATATTTCTAATTTTTGTTCCCATGTGTAGACATTCTTCACCAGAACCAGAGCACACAGAGACAGTGTAAAATATGCCTGTGAAGGTGTATACGATACGTCAACGTGAAGTCTGTATTTCTAAATTCAAGAAAGAAAAAGAACGTTGATTTTTCTCGAGATTTGAACCCATACAATAAAATTAAAAGCAATTTAAAGTATACTATACGGACAGACATATTGCGATTAAGTTCAAGCATGAAATGTATAGGTAGATATACCTACAATACCTGCCATGAAGATAGAGTTTCTTGATAGCTCGCAAAAATAATAAAAAAATATTATACATTCTCCAAAAAATGAGAGAGAGAGAGACAGTCAGACATTTCCTCTCTAATACCGAGTTCAAAGCATGCAGCTTACATTTTTACTAGTTCATAGCTCCTCTCTGTCTCTCTCTACAAATATTTATTTCCTCTACAAGTTCCATACGATATATCTCCAACGAGTTTTCCCCGAAAAATATTTTTCATATTATGAATACTTCAGAAATCATTTACATGGAAAGTAATTTATATGTACCAAATATTCTAAATTCCTATCATCATATGTTTACTTGCACGGATAAGATCATTGACATTTAATTTCTCCAGGTATTTTTGTTCTTTTTATTTTTTGTTTGCATTTAACTAAATATCTACAATTTTTGTGCTTGACTTATTTTTATTCCTCTCATTTGAAATGGTACAGGTAATGTTGAATATACTTATGTACACGGGATTTCCTTGAAAGGAATTTTTTATTCCTTTCACACATTTGATGAACAACATACTGGAAAGGTTGTGGGCTTTGACAAGAACGTTTGGAATTTGATTTTACTGGTACACTGAACTGTGAGAGTGTGTGGTGTTTCATGTGTGTCCTATTTGGCTTTTTTCTCCTTCGTTGTCGTTGTCTTCTTCTTCTTCTCGCCCCTACTTTCTAATCGTAGTAGTGTAAAAATTGAGGCTGAGACAAAAAAAAATCCTCTTTTCATTACTAATTACATTTGAAGCATGTTGTGTGTGTGTATGTGTATGTGTGTGTGTATAGTATAGTTATCCGAATTAGGATGGCTTTACACGTTACACAGCATCTCTCGAGGATTTTAAGAGCCGTAAGCGTAATTTTCATGTATATAGTCGAATTGCATATTATTCTGCAGCATTTTTCGAAAGTCTCTCCCTCATATCTGTATTTTTATTATAATACCACAGTTGAAAACGTTCTGAACATCAAATAATAAAATCTGGATATGAATAGTAAAAAAGAAAAACTTAAGTAGTATGTACATAAGTATAATACGTACATAGTACATAATAATCTTCTTTTTCTTCTTGGGAAATGGTAAAGCATATGGCAGAAAATTTCAAACCCGGAGAGAGAGGGAGGGGGCCGTGTGTGGCTCAGAATCTCAGAAATACCAGAGTACAATGTGAATCTTTTAGTTTCTCATCCAAATGAGTGTCTAAATGTCTAACCTGCATCCGTCCAACTCGTTGTCGTCGTCGCTGCCTCTTTCTCCTTCTATCTCTCTATTCTCTCTCTCTCTCCCTCTCTCTCGTTCTGGCGATGAGACTGGAAGTTTTATTAACCTCTCTGAAAATCTCAAAGCTCACGAGATATACACTTAAATGTTGGAGCAATTGCAATATACATACTTATATATACATACACACTCCATGTAGTAACGCAATGTAATGCAATGCAATTGGAAATGGAATTCATGCTCATAATATTAAACTTACAATAGAAAAAAGCAAGACAAGACGAAGATCACGATCTGATACATATACAACTTTTCTTTATCTGATTATTCTCTCGTCTCATCTCAAGTATATTTTGTACTGTTGTCCATATGTACAGTCGTTTACTTTCGTATTCAGTGTTCAAATTCAATTCATGCAGTTTATATATATATATATATATACATGCCACATTTTACTTTTCCAGATAGATACCTTTCTCAAATACAAACACAATAGTTTGTTCAAACGATAATATAAAAGTTCTATGCCCGTACAGGATTTTCCTGAATTGCTATTCCAATTTCAATCAAGTGTGTATGTATATGAATGTGTATGTGTGTATTTGTAAAGTGAATGTATAGAGCGAAAAAGGCGAAATATTCTCTATATATGAGAATGAGAATACCATCATCATGTTCTTTTAACACATCAAATTTATCATACGTGTGTATATATATATATATGGAAAAGGAGCCAAAAGCGTTTTTACGCTGCGGTTGTCCTGTTTGTATCATAATCATGTAAAATGAGAGGAAGAGAGAGAGAGAGAGAGAGAGAGAACTAAATACTAAATCCGCGATGAAGCCGAGGAAAAATTCGCGATCTCCTACGCATTCCTTCTTAGCAGGAAAATCTTGAGATATATATGTGGAGAAGATTAGGTTGAGGACAACATGTGTAATGTCTAATATGTATGTGGAAAAGTATGTACCATATGTACATATATATATGCGTGTTTGCATGGAGCTCTGTGCGTTCTATATACATATGTAAATATATGTACTCCATATACCTCCATATAAATATTCTGAGACGTGTGTACGGCATTGGCTGTTGTTGGAGTTGGGACTTTTTGTAAGAGGAAGTGTGAGCTGAAAAACGGCGAAAAAATGTTCAAATAGAAAACAAAATGGATAAGTGTCGCAAGTCGCGAGTAGTGAGACAAAGATGAATGCATGTGTGTGTATGTATGATTCTATATGGTAAACATATATATTTAGGTATAGTTGATCTGTCTGTGTGAGTGTTTGTGTGGTGAGTAACTGGGATAGACTGTTTGCTAAAATGAAGTTTGTGAAGCAAAATCTAAAAATGACGATGACGTTGACGAGAGAGAGAGAGAGGAAGAGCGTATGTTATTATTGTAGTTTGAATTTCTCCAGGAGCGCTTAATCACCAACTTGTGAGCGAGCATGTGTGAGTTACATGGAACGACGGGTGATAGTGCGATTATAGTTATTAGTGAATTGTGCATATATCGTTTCAGCGAAATCCTTACGCTCTCACCATGCAGTACATACATATATTATGACTATAGACTATGGAGCATGTTAAAAGTAAAATAAAATATAAAATGAAATGACTTTGGAGAAAAAGAGCCCTTCGGCTTTTTTTTTACTACGCACACACTATAAAACTATCTCTCTTGCTTTGTACTCTTTTATCAGGTTATAGCGAATTGTACATATTAGCAAACTGCAACTAGTAAAACTCGCTCTAGACTCTAAAGTCAGAACCAGAACTCAAAAAAAGCGTATCACTTAAAAGTCATGACTCACAATACACACACTCTACATATAGTTCTGTAAACATATATATAGCCAGAACAGAATGGAAAATTGGAACGTACGTGTACAGAGTACTGAGACGACTGACTGAGAGTTACATGGAAAAAGACATAATCAAAATATTATAAATAAATATATTATATCGCCCATAAGCCATGGAATCACTAGCCGTGAATCTTTCTCGCTCTTATTCAAAATACGAAATGCGAAATTTATTTATTTGCTCATTGACTGTAAAGTGTCAACATATTGACATTTTCCATCATACACACACACACACACACACACAAAAGCCAAGAGAATAGAAATACAAATACGGACGATCAATGCCATTGATATATTATGTATTCAATCTTAACTTTAACTTATTGCTCCGCCAAATCTGTTGTCGCTATATACATATATAATATTTGCTTTATTTTGTTTTTCAACTGGACGATTCATCATCAGTATTTTTTTCTCGTGGAGAACGTACATGGAAAGTGCGTTTAGAGGCAATATTAAAACGTTACATTTCTAAATGTAATATACCTGGATAGGAAATTTGAGGAGTGATAATTTTTCTTTTCAAAGCTTCTCCTGTAAAACGTTTGGTTGGACTGCTCAAGCAATTACATCACCCACGTTGAAATTTGAATCTATACATTTATCATAAAAATATATATGTATTTATACCATCTCAGCACTCTGAACCCGATCCTAGTTTGAGAGTAGCGTGATGTTTTGAATATCTCTGTGTATTATTATATTCCGACTACATAGTCCAAGAGAATAAAAAAAACTAGCTACAAAATTCAACTATGGCACTTGGAAAATTATAAAACGTTATATACGACGGTAAGACAAAAAGATGTCTACTTAAGTAGTTAATGTGCACAGAGTGAGTCTGTACGCAACGAGTGTATACGTAAACGAGATATTGGTGTAGTAGGTATACTTACACACAGACCATGATCATGATCCTGTCCGGTTTCCTTTTGCATCTCTTCATATTTAATAGTCAATCATCATCGTTTGCCCCCATAAAGCCACATCTACATATATTTCTTCTCCTCCTCCCCAAGAAACCAGGTAGTTGTTTCAAATATTTAAATGTCCCTTAATAAAACCGTCCAAGAAAAAACTTGAGTATTTCAGTGAGAGGAGAGAGAGAGAGAGAGAGAGAGAGATGGGTTGAGTTGAGTTGATGGCCGACTTTATGAAGACTCATAAAAAGCCATTAATGTCGGCAAACGGCATTGATAAAAATATGTATATAGGAATTCTATATTGAAGTTCATTGTCTTGTCCATGCAACTACTCAAAGTATATATATATATATAAATAATGTTGGTTAAGTGTGTAACTACATACGTACGTATTGTTTTCCTTCAATTTAAGATGATACCCCTATATAGCTGCACATGAATCCAGTAGCACAGCATATCAATAGCCCCGTATATATAGCTGTACAAAATATAGTAAAATGACCTCAAGATCAAGCGTTGATTTTTCCAAGCTCATGTGTATTTAATGTCAAGTTAAAGCTAGTTAGCTCTATTCTATAGATATTGACTGTGTGTTTGTGTATTTGTCCTGAAAGATGCATTGACACTTGTGACGTGGAGTGTGTGAGTGAGAGAGAGAGAGAGCGAGAGCTTTCCCGTCCAGTAAAAATATACGTCGCAGTCGCAGCAGTCAACTGACAACAATGAAAAAGTCAAAATCAAGTATTCAGCTGACAAGAGTGAACTCTGGATGTTCTGCTCTTCTTTTTTGCTGTCTATATATAAAGTCTATATAGTATCAGTTTCAGAATATTATTGTATATACCTATGTAATTATTTTATCATCATTTATACGCACATATACTTGGAAGAGTCACCGATTAAAGTAATCTTATCAAAATACATATAACTTGTGTAACTTGATTGGAAACAGGAAAAGTTTCTAATGTATTAATTATTATAGATTCTATATGAAGGATTTTTTTTATACAGCTCTCATTTAACAAAAATTCTCTCGTTTAATCAGTATATACAGTGCCGACCTATAGGGATTCACGACTTTTGTCCATAACAAGGTGAGAGAGAGAGGGAGAAAGAGAGAGAGAAAGAGAGAGAGAGAAATGTGGACACAGATATTCATTGCCATTATTATTATTATTATGTAATTTTATTGGTATTTCATATCCCCACTTTTATATTCTATTTTTAATCAAGCTATAAATGTGTACGATATGTCGAGTTCATGTAGGCGTCAAAAGTCAAAATCCATGGAAAGGAAAATCAAACAGATGAATGTATGTGTACATATATACATGCATATGAAGAATGAAGAACTAACGATAAGAATAAAATATTACAGACTGACAGGAATGCATTGTTGGATAAAATAAAAATATGTGTGTATATGCAAGTAGTTTTTGATCAGTTTTGGAATTTATCCATTTCTTTTCAGTATATTTTACAAATCCAGTGCATCAATTTTTTAGTGACAAAAATATTTTGTACACTTTCCATGTGAGATGAAATAAAATATTTTTTGTGTGTATGTGTGTTGGTATGTCTACGTGTAATAATTTGAACATTTTCTGCGTCAGACAAAGTAAGTTTTTAGCGAATACAAGTCGTGCATAACGTTTTCAAAGCCGGCAAAAGGTAGGCAGAGTAGGCAGGTAAAGGAAAAGCCAAAGCCCTCCAGATACAAGATTTTTTTTTATTCTATCTCTCTCACTCAATCCAAAGTTCTCCAGTTTGTTGCCCTCCTGATTCTATCCATGGTTCAAAATCCATCCATGGTTGTAGCCGTTCCGTATGGTGACTTTCTAGTCGAGTCTGCCTAGGTATGCACCATACACACATACACAGAGAGAGAGTCAGGAGAATGAATTGAAATTGAGTTCAAACTGATGTGATGGAATTGAGTACATATACAATATAAAAACACTATATAGAATCTCCCTCTCTCTCTCTTTCCTTCTCCTGTATATACCAACAGCATCATCATATGGAGTCCTCCTCGTCATCATCATCATCATTATTATTGTCAGTATAAAAATGTATATACAGACATACACACACTTATTCTCCATTCTTCTTCATTGTACATGGAGAGGAGTTAAAGTATTATGGACATGGAGAGATTGTGTGTGTGTGTGTGTGTCTTTCTCTATATATCTATCTATTTACCTTACACACACACACACACATAATATTATAACATCCTCTCTTCTGGTTCAGATACAAGTGGCAGATCCTCAGAGAGATCCTCCTCCTCGTCCTCCTCCCTCCCACTCTTTACGTATTTTTTTTTGTATTTTCTTTGGGCTCTTTGGGATTTTGCCCTGTTCAGCTCCACTAACTAACTACTAAAAATCTCCCAACACACACATACACACATTTACTCTGCTGCTGCAATACTACTTGTATGATGAAAATGTATTGCTGGACTGGAAAGTTTCGTTTACATCCTGTAGTCGACGAGCACACACACACACACGGACAGATAGATACGACTGACTCTCTCTCCCTCTCTCTCTCTCTCCTCAGCTCGTTCAGTATTACAGATATATAATTCACATGCTCATTTCGTATTTCACATATATACGTATCTACTCGCTATTTGTACATGTATACATCTTTTCTTACTCCTCGGTTGACTCACATTCAGTTCAGATCTTTCAGATTCACAGACTGCTGAACATTTTTACAGTGGGTTTTGCTTCGCTTCATAGTCATTAGAATGCTGAGAGATGTGCAGCTCCATATGTGCAGCTCCATATGAAAAGGGACCATTTCAAAATAATGATTATAATGTATAAAAAACCTTCAAATGTCCATGCAATCATACATGCAAATGGTTTTTTTATTTTTAAAAACATCATATCACCATATCAAAAAAACAAAATAGCATGCAAAGTAGTAATTAGTAAAAATCAACTTGTTGTCAACTATACACACTTCTTTGTTGTTGAATAAAAAAACGGATTTTGTTTTATCGTGTATCACCAGGGATTTAAAATTTAAAATTTTGACAGGACTTCCAATATTGAACGGCTTCTTTTTTCAGTTGGAAATTCACAAAAGGCGCTTCGCGTCGTCGCCAGTATACATATAATCATTCTCAATATCCGCAATACATGTCACATGTGTGTGAGGAATTTGAATGAATTGTCAATGACAATTCATGATGATGGTGAGCATGAGTTTTTAATAGTAATTAATTACATTGAACTGGATTGGACTACATAGTTAACGATTAGTATATGTATATACTTACGTACATGTAAAATGGATTTTTATATATATATTACATTTTATAATACATTCATGATGTTATAACTTATAAATAATAAATAATAAATAATAAAGATGACAAATGATTTGGTTGGATATTCAGGTAAATCTAAGTACATATATAATATGTATATATTTAACTTGTTATTTGATTGTTTGTGTTGTTAATTCAAATGGAGAAGGTAAAATGTCAATGGACTGACTACTGACTACTCTAACTTACCTATGGACAAACAGATAAAAGAATGTATTATATTATTTGAGGAGATGTAATTTGCAAAGCCCCATGGAATGTATACCTATATACATGTAGACATACTAGACATTCATTTGAGTATATATGCACAGGCTACATGTGGCAAAGTTTCCTGCCTGTGCTTGTTGCTCCTGCTGAAGTTTTCTTCTTTGAAAAAAAAATCATAGAGCAGCAACGAGAGAGAGATTTTCTTTCTCCAGGTTTCACACAAGACTCTCCTCGTTCGTTTTAGTGTTCGTTCGTCAGTGATCACAGCTACTAGTGTGTGTGTCGACCGAGAATCATCAAAAAAGTTTTTTTTTTTTAATTTTCTCGTTTTTTCCCCATATTTACTCCTCGTTCGTTCGTTCGTTTTCATTTTAAAATTTTAATTGAGTTTACAATTTTCCATGGAGGATCCACGCGCTCTCTTAAAATAATAAGGATTTAATTATATTATTATATTATTTATTATCCAGTGAGAATCATCATCATCATCTGTTCCATTTTCTTCGTTCGAAAAAGTTGTGTGCTGTAACCTTTTTTTTTTTTTGGTGTATTGAACATTTAAGAAGAAGAAAATTTCAAACACCATCTGCGCTTTTCTGTCACAGGAAGTCAGATATACTTGAACATTGTGTATACATAATAAAAGAGCAACAAGTTATATATTTCAAAGATTGTGGAAAATTATCTTTATACGTATACGTCCTCGACGTTTGGAGTTGGACTTTTTGTTTTCATAATAATATTATTATTATTACATGTGACATATTTATTATTTTATTCAAACTTCACAAGGTTTCTTATCAATCTCATCATCACATCATTTTCTTTGGAATTGTGGATTTGTCAACTGACAGAAAGATCATTTCGTGTGTGTGATTGTGTGTACTTAAAGTGTGAAAACAGTTTTTTACGGAATAGGAATCAAAATAGGTAAGGTTCATTTTTATTCATCTGTATATTTGTATATATATGTCGTTTTCTGTTTGTAAAATTTCTCTGTTTTGTCCTCATACATTAAAGTGTGTACTCTTCGTAATAATTTTCTTCAAGTTCAAGTTATTTTACATTTATTTTTTGGTGCAAATGTTGAAAACATGTGTGTTTAACATATAAGTCAACATGTTGTTGAAAAAAAAAAGTTTCAAACAAAAAACATGTAATATGTATATAGTCGTTTTCTTTTATGAAAAAAATGAGGGTGAGGAGAGGAAGACGAAATTAAGTGTACACATATATATATAGTCGTGGTTTTTTTTCAATTTTAATTGAATGGATTATAGATGAAAATCTTTTCAGAGTTCTTTATGAGAGAATGGAGGGTGAGAAAACGAAACGAAGGTAGATTATGTATGTGATAATGAAGAAAATGGCCGGGGATAGAAGTAAAAAGAGATCTCTATAGGTATTTTTCTTTTACCATTTACTAATTCTCATTCTCCGTCTATATACCTTCTCTCTCCTGTCTTCTTATTATTATTACTTGGATGTAGGATGTAAATGGTATTGTTGTGGAATACTATATAGGAATATTAGAGTTTGTTCAAGAATGAATATCTGCCGTTTTCGTATATAATATAGCGAAATATATATAATGAATAAAAAAAAGATTTCTTTGGAGTTTAAAGTAGTGAAGGGGTGTAAGTAGTACCGTAAAGGAGGTGGATTTTTGTCGATTGCAAACTCTCTTGCTGGTGAAGATGCTGTGAAGCCTATGTGCTTCAAAAAAAGCTGAGGTCTTTAACCCTTTCCATTCCTTTTCCAACACACACATAGTAGTTGAGTTTTTCTATACTTCTTCTTCTCCTTCCAACCAAACGTCTCCTCTGTGTGTTGTTTTGCCCGACCAAGTCGTCGTCGACGACGTCGTAAGAAGATAGAATATTATAGTGTATGTACAGAGCCAGAAGGAGTTAAAAGCGTTAAGAGAGTATCTTGAATACACACAGTACTCCATCCATATCTTCTCCACAAGTGTGAAGTATATAGTAGACATTTTAAGGGGGACTGCTGTGGTGACTGCAAAAAAATATATACATGTACCTACACTACCTAGTACCTGCTATGCAACATCCATTGGCCATTATATTATATTGTATGACGAGTAAAACATTTTTCTCATATACATATATTGTATCTTTTTACTTTTGTCTGTGTGTTGGCTGGCTGGTGGAAAGGTACCTTGGAGGTATTCGTCCGTATTCCGTATGTAGACCATGGCAATCAGGAGAAGCAGGAGAAATTTTTATAGCTAACTGCAAAATCCGTTCAGAGAGTTCTTGAGAAATTATATGATTTCATTTGGAAAACAGGAGTGTTTTTTCCATGTGTATTCCATTTTGCATGAGTCTGGGTACTCGTCGTCGTCATCATCATCATTTTATCGTTAAGTATAGTTGGGAACTTGAGTGAGGGAGAGAAAAGAAATATCTAGGACACCTGTATGAATTGTTCTTGTAGAATAGTGTGAATACCTCGACGTCTCTCTCTCTCTCTCTCTCTCTCTCTCTCTCTCTCTCTCTCTCTCTTGATCAGAATCTAGCTCATCTGAGCTGGTTGCCTTTGTACTTCAAACTCCAGCTACGGAAATGAATTCTTTCAAATCGTGTGTACAATTCTATTTTATATGTTGATGATGATGGTTTACATTTTTATTATATTTAAATGTCTCAACTTGTCAAGAATGCCGTTTTGAAATCAAACTTAAAGATGTCATGTTCCAGATAATATTGTTGTTATTTTCATTTCATTTTAACACTATTGACTCAATAGCAGTCGTAATTGATAGACAGAGACAACGAAAAATGCTGGTAATACTGTATTTTTTTAAAGGAAAGATTAAAAAAAGCAATCCTTTGTAGGCATATATGTACATTTTATTTTATACATAATTTTTATTATTGAAGAAGAAGATCGATGCAAAAACGGAGAGCTCTAGCTTAGTCTATTATTTCTTGATTAAATATATACCGTTAGAGTTGATGATGTTATTAAAATAAATTATCTGAAAGCCTTTTGTGTTGACAAATATAGAGTATTATATTATACATACAGTCATGGAATTCTTAGTAGTAGTACACTATGAAACAAATTGTTCGCGGAAGCAAATCTCAGTAGCAAATATTTCATATGTATATAATATACATACATATATATCTATACGACTTAATTCGAGATTGATTTTGAATAGTAAAAACTCTACATGATGAGAATTTATCTGCATAGTTTTTCCATCTTATTATGATTGTGGATTGAATTGTGGTGTGGTCGTTTTCGTTGTCATATCTCTTCAGTAGTAATGAGGAGTAGGTAGAAGAGATTGGAGAATATAAAGAAATGTTAGGGTGGAAATCCTGCTGGAAAATGGAATGAACTCTGGTGTGTCGTGTGAAGTTAAAGTTTCCACGTTAAAGCATCTGTGTGAAATGACCTATGATATACGGCTCAAGTACCTAAACCTAACTGGATTTGCAAGTTTCTACCATCTCTCTCTTTCCATCCTTCATACCATATCCATGCCAAGCGAGTGAGCCAGGCCATCATCATCATCACATATACATTCTATCCATTATTCTCCATGTATGAAAAATACACTGTACACAAACATTCTACTACGAGTATCAACATAAATGTATAGTCAGTCAAGCCATTATAACCGCTTCAAATGAAAAACTACATTATAAGCATCTTCTCTTTTTTTTTTGAATTGAGCATTGTTTCGTTTTATGGAACTACACAAAGTGAAACAAACACGGCCTACAATACAAGCTACAATGCAATCCGCAAAGCAATCCAATATATGCGCTGAAACGTCAACGTCAAGTAAGTAACAGAGAGATATCTGTTCTAGTCTCGTCGTCACTACTACTTACTACACACAACAGCTATAATATTATACACTACACACTCTAGTTATATTGCAGTTGCGTATTATTTCACCAGTTAATGCAGGTAGTCGTTAAAAGTTAAAAAAGAAACTCTCAGTCTACTACACACTGAACTGTACTGACTGATAACAATATTAGTTGCATATATATTTTATAAAAAAATATGCTATTGTAATTCTGTTTCTGCCAAAAAACTTGTGTAGATCTTTTTACTGGTAAGTGGATTTTATTTCTTTTTAAACTTTTTATCTGTATTAGCTCCATGTTCTGTAAAATACATGTGGTATGGACATTCTCATCATCTTCTTTTTACATGTGTGTAAAGTAAATATATATATTACAGTAATTATTCATGATAAAGGCTAAAGAGTTTTTTTTGTAATATAAAGTGGAGGTGATATTTTTATCCTGAGTGTTGTTGTAGTAAACTATAAAAAAAAGGCTGAATGAGGTCAATGATTTCATCAAAGAAGATGACAATATTTACAAATCACTATTTTTTATTCAAACCCGTTCAAAGAGTAAATTATTTGTTTTATACACAAAAATTAGATGCAAAAATGTGAAATTGTGAATTGTCATTATTATTGTAACATGGAGACGAGATTATGATTATTTTCTGCCTTCTTCGCTAGTTATCATTATTATTTAAATATATATCGAAAAAGATGGTTTGTTTGGTTGAATTGGTTCTTGGTTCCTACGTACACATATCACGATGGCTTGACAGTTTGCATTGGATCAACAGGTGCCTGCCTGTAGGTAAAGACTCGTATATATACTTGTACATATTGTCTAGTTTCTTTCCATTCCTTTTATTTGCCAGTCCTATTTAAAAAGTTTTCTAAGTTGTTTTTCTGGTATGTGCGGTTGTGTAAGTTTGTGTTACATCTTTACAAATACAGTCTCGCTGAAAAATACGTAAATTTACATATAGAGTATAGAAATACTTATACTTTATTACCTTCTCCTGAAAGCGTGAGAGAATGAAAAATATACATGTATCGTTCGGATTCCTTCCTTATTGTTTTTAGACTTAAATCAGTGAACATATTTCCAATCGAAAGGTCATTAAGTGTTCCTTCATTTGGTGCGTATTTTTTCAATCAAAAGAATTTGATTATTGATTATATACGTACATTCTACTCAAAAATAAATTGTATTATTATTTCAAAATTCTGGAATGCATATATACTTACATACTTGAACAAATTTAAAAAATGTACATGTACAAAATTTAGAGGCACAGAGTTTTTCTACAAACAAAAGATGAAGCTTATTTAAGCAGATACAATATATTGTATTTGAAGAACATTATGTGATGTTAAATTTGAAAACAAAATCTTAACAATAGACTTTTTTTTTGTTTCTTGTTCATTTTACAGAGAAAATTCTGTACAATAGGGGCCCCTTGGCAGGAAGGTTTTCTGCCATGGAAAACAAATCACCGGGAAGCTGTAGCTCCATAATCAGTTCAAGCACTCCTGGACCTGGAGGCAATAATCTCATGAACAGTAAAGTTAATGGTGGTTCTCCGGATTCAACAACTACAAATAGTGGTGTTGGAAATCACGCCAGCAATCGCTCGTCATCACCATCTCCAAATATGTACAGCTTAAAGGTAATGCTTTATTTTAAAAACATTTTGGCCGTGCATACACAACTATTAACTATATGTAATAATTATTACACGAGAATTTTTTTATAATGATTATATTATTCTCTTTTCCTTCCTTAAAGTGGAACACTCAACTTCTTGCTTTGCAACGATCTCTGGCAAATTTGTGGGACAGCGGCATCGGAACGGTATACTTTCACGTTTCATAGTCCATACTGCTCTAATATTAATATTAACATGTATATATATAGTACAGCTAAAACTAGTATAATATACTATTTTGATTCGATACCATGTATAATATGTACCTCATAAGTCATAACTATTTAAATATTACCACATACAGTTTGAGCTAACTTGATTTTTTTCTTGTTTCTTCTTTTTTTAAATCTTGTAGGATGCAGTCCTACTCTGTCAAGGTACTGCTCTTCCCGTCCACAAAATAGTTTTAACAGCAGCTTCCCCCTATGTCGCCTCTGTTGTCCAAGTAAGTTTCTATATTATGTCATTCTTTCATATGCACGAAATGTCAATGCGGATTCATCTACACTGTAAAAATTCAAGGGTTAAAGTTGTGACATGAAGAGAATGTATTTCATTTTTTATCACTTCGAACAAATTTCACACAGTTTCACATTCATTTTTTTGTCGTTCCTTACATTTTATTTAGATAGTGAGGGATAGAATAGAATAATTTAGTTAGTCAGCAAGCAAGGGCTAATGTTTTCAGTTCATCTTTGACATGGAATGGGTTAAAGATTACGTTCTCCCTAAGTAGCATGCACAGCAGGATCATTTTCGATTATATGAATGAATACAGTATTCAGAATACTGCTAACTTTTCAACGTGTTTCAGTGTATATATTGTTTTTGTAGGTTAAACAGCATGCAGAAACACGGGTATATGAATGAATATATAAGTGTATATAGTATGTAGTACATATTCAAATTCGTGGGTATACATTTTTGTATAGTTGAATACGAGATTTGATGTAAAGAATTTATACGAATGAGATTTTTATTGGCATTGGTATTTTTGTTCTTGTTTTATTTTCTTCATTACTTCAGTTTGGTTTGGTTTAAAGGAACTGGAAATGTACGATGTATTTTGTTCCAGTTCCAAGATTTTGTGCAATGAACACAACGCTCGCATGATAAAACCATATAGAATATAGAAGTAGTTGGTGGGTTTGTTAGTCAGACAGCAATGTAGGCAAAGTATTATGTACACGTGTTGGCCGTGTAACTTTCTCCATGACGTGAATTTAGGACGACTATTTTTTATGTGGTCTGATTTTAAAAATAGACGATGGCTCAAGCAGCTCATATGATGCCGGTGATCGTGGTGGATATTCCCGCTGAAGCTGGAAAAGCTCTTTTGAGTTTCCTTTACTGCGGAGAAGCTCATGTTCCTGTATCGATAATTCCTCATCTGGTTGTTGGTGCGAAGGTATGTTTTGCACACACAATGATACTGAATCAGTATAATTATACTGATGTACACAATAATCGTCTTTTTTTCAATGTTTGATGTCTGTTGCTAATGTTTAATTTGCATTTGTTTTTTATTTTTGTGCTTTTGTTTCAACAGTTTTTAGGAATCTCTGGATTCGGTGATCCCGTAAGTTTTTCAGATACTACGCACAATACTATGACTTTTAGTCTGTATAATACTTATATAATTTAATGGCGTATATTACAAGCCTTATAATGATGAAAGTGAACAGTGAATAGTTTTTTAGTCGGCAACCTAGATTATTCTCTCTTGCGAATTAAATTGAATTGTAGATATATCCAGATATGAGTATATATGTAGTATAGTTGTATAGTATATACCTATAGTCGATAGTTTTTTCCTGGTTATATGTATATTTGAATTCTTTCTTTCTTGTTTGATTATACAATATCTATATTGTTTTATGAATAGAAATAAAGTGTGTGCATATATCCACCCATAGTTAGAGTAGTCAGCTCTCACTTTATATACATATACACACATTTGGATTCAAATAAGCTGTATGTATATATATTTTGAAGAAAACAGAGGATATTATACATTTCACGACTTATTGTTTTAATTTTTTTTCTTCTGAAACAATAGAATATAACAATAGTCAGTTTTTGATATTAGTTGGAATGGAAATTTGATGATATTTAGTTTTTAATTATGAAATTTTAAAATGCAATCATAACGACTCGAATATTAAATTTGTTTTGAAATTTCCAGGGTGTTTTAGAATCACTGGCTGGAATGGCTGATCCTCCCAGAGAAGCCACAAATCCACAAGAAAAATTCATGTCTTCCGATTCTCATACTCAAAATCTATCATGTCCAAAGCCCGAATCGGAACCACTTCATATTCCACACGTTCAACTGCCTATTGTACCTCTACCTCTACCTTTACAAGTGCCTTCTCATCTCTCCTCATCAGTACAAATGAAGAAGTCTGCAGCTATAATTGATCGTCACGAAAGATCCAAGAGTAGGTCTCCGTTCGCTACACCATCTTCATATCTTAGTCCCGGTGACAGTGTTAGAAGTAATAGTAGTAGTCCCTATAGTTCGAATAGTGCTACGAATCTAAGCATGAAAAAACAACATCAACAAAACACTCCTTCAACTAAAGGACAGCAGAGTACAAACAGAAATAATCGCATCTACGTCGGAACAACAAGTATTTTGGACAATCTACTTAAAAACCCTCGAGGACAGTACCAAAATCAAGATCAAAACTCCGCCAATAATAATGAGGCGAGTGACAATACAGATATGGTACAGTACGAAGCGGAAGGTTACATCGAAAATACAGCACAAAATCATCCTACTTATTACTATAGTCCATCCGGAGCAGGGATCAATATTGGTGGGCATTCTGTTTTCGAAGATGATTCAACTCCTATTGATATGACAGATAGTGAGCGGGATCATGCTCCCATCCCGGCTCAACTCTTAGAACCTAATGTCGAATACCATATTGGTAATTTCGGTAAGTTTTTTTGTTTTTAAAATTTTATTTCATTAATAGGAACAATCCGAACAATCAATAATCAAATTTGTATATTCAATATCTCCAACAGACCAATTTGGCGGTATTCAAAATCCGTTGGCGGATCTTGCCAAAGTTACAGCATCCATGCAACAACAGCAACAACAACAAACAACAACAAAGAGTCGACGAGGGAAATCTACGGCTGCTCAACATCAACAGCAACAAGATTTGGCTGGAAATGGAGTTGAGATTATTTCATCAACAGGACGACACCCAGTTGACACTCCAACACCTGTTAAAGTCAAAGTTAAGAAACCACCAGAGACCATTACTTGCGACATCTGCTCAAAACGGTTCAGCAATGCTTACAACTTAAGGGTAAATGAAATATTGAAAACGACGAAAACGTTATTTAGTTTCTTATCTCCTATATATTTATTTTCCTCATATTTCACATTCTAATTCAAATCTTCTTGTGTGTATATATAGGTTCACATGGAAGGACATTCAGGACAAGTATTTGTTTGCTCTGTATGCAGCCACGCTTCTAGATCTCGTGACGCTTTGAGGAAACACTTTGCATATCGGCATCGTGAACTCTGGATATCAGGAATGTCAGCGTTTAGGAAAAATGTCCCTGGACGAAAATTAAGTATTTCTAAATCTAACGCTCCAAATAATAATAATAATAACAATAATAATAATAATAATAATAATAACAACAACAACAATAATAATAATACTATTTTAAAAATGGAATCGGAAGACATGGAGTCAAATTCAAATAATAATAATAATGGAGGAGGTGGTGGTGGTTTAATTGATGCTAACGGCAATATAAATCTTCGAGGTACAGATGGAACGCTTACAATATCTGAAGCCTATCCTGAGAAAAAGTAAACCAAAACCAAACTATTATGTAACTATAAAGCCGGTATTTTGCTTTACGTATACTTAATGAATTCACTTCAACTTTAATAATTAACTTTAATTTTAGTTTTTAGAAAAATTAATTATACTCTACTCGTATATATCTGTATTATGTTTGATTATTTTACAGCTTTCAAGTAGGTACGTTAGTAATAATAATAGTGAATATCGGTGAAATACTAACCTATACACATTATTAGGTTTATATGTATATTACTGTACGTAATTTCCCAGTAATTATTACTACTATACTCCTACATTTTATCGAGTAAATAAGTACTTTATACAATAATTATGTTAATATTAAAATATTTTGTTAATAATTAGTTCATTTTCGTCAAATATCCAATATTGTATATAAAAATGAATATAAAGTTTATATTATAAACTATATATAGTTAGTCGTACAGCATGTACATCATGTTTACAGCTTCCTTTTAATAATAGTACGTATTATTCTACTTGTTATTATATTTACCGATGTTTTAAAGAACTTTAACATTCTTTACAGATTCTTACAGATTAGGATTTTATTATTACTGTGGGCATGAAAGGATTTTAAAGATGAATGAATTATTTATTGTATTGTGTGAGAGATGATTTTGATGTGAACTATGAATCATAAAATGACATGATGTGCGTTTTAAAAAATATTGTGTAACTATTTGTTTTAAGCGAATTTTCAAAAAACTAAACACTAAAAATTCTTGTTGTGTGGCTTTTACGCATCACAACGTCTTATTAATTTGAGTATAAATTATAGGTATATAATGTGTCAGGATTTAATATATATGTACGTAAATCTTATTATTTAGTTTGTAGAAACATTAATAATAATTATTATTGTAAATATTTACAATCTAGTATTTATTGTTAAAGTTTAAATCATATTATGTATTAGGAGTAGATGACATTGTTCCGTCCTAATCTCCCTGTGTATACTTACATCAATACAGTATCCGATACTGAGTATCGTATAACATAAGGAGATGTAATATAACAAGTGTATATATGCATGTACTGGAAGTACTAATTAATTACTAATAACTTCTTGTTACAAAGAGTCATCATCATCAGCAGATTAAATGTAAGATGAAACTGATATTTCTGTAAAACGCTAATATTCTAATACGGAAGAGCACAAGAACTATCTATCGATAAAATATTATTACATATAATAATTAATATTATCTTCTATTTTAAAAGTTTGAACAATGAATTTTTTTACATAACAATAACCTATATACTGGACGAAACGAGCCTCCTTGAAAATACTATTTCAATAAAAAAAAATGAAATTATGTTATTGTAACGTTACGTATACACATAATAATAAATACATATTTACAAAACAAAAGTATAGGAATTAAACAAAATGTTCAAAAAAGAAAAAAGCAACGTATTCTACTGTATTCTACAGTATATGGAAACATTGAAACAAGTGACTTAAATGAAACGATGAATAATAATAGAAATCGTACACAAACTACCCGGTAATATATTATATATAGATATTTATGTACCAGTGTAATTCATAAGTATATAAGTTGCATGTGAACGTGAAATGTCACAGTGTGTGAACATGGGCTAGTTATTTATGTTAAGTCAATAAATGTAAATAGAATGATGTGGGCAATATGATATATATAAGTCAAAGCAGTATGACAGCAACTCAAATCGGAAAAAAACTGAGAAAAGTTCTCAGTGAGAACCCCGTTTGCTAATTAACTTTAATCAAGAACAAAAATCTACATGAAACTTTATGTTATGGAATTGTGTGATTTATTTATTACTAGTAATAATAATAATACATGATTATTGATATACTATACCAATACATATTATATAATTATAATAATTATATAAATGTAAAACTAGACGATGTATGATGATATGCATATAAGCGAGAAGGGAGAAAGAAGAAAAAAAAACGAAAAATGGGAATTTTTATTCATGACGTGAGTTTTAAACTAGTTAAGACATTCTTAAAGTATTTCTAAGTACCTTAATAATTTATTTTTAGTAAAAAAGAACCGAGACAATAATAATAAATATAGTGTTGATGAAATCTTGTATGTACGCGTACATATTGTAAGACATTGTGTCAATCTCGTGTGGTTGACAATGAAAACCGAAAGTGTTTTACAACAGACCTTTTTTTAAAAAGCCACACCGCGACGACGAATATTTATGTAGTTGTAATTTAAAGTAACACTGAAAAAAAGAATAATGTAAGTACGTTGCGTGTGTGGGCATGTGGGATTTTAAATAAATTACAAAAGCTATTATCATGTTGTTATTATACGAATAGGCTTTAATCAATTTGAATATACTTTACAATGATACAACATTACTACTACTACTATTAAATAATGATAGTTTAATTGTAAAGTATTTTGTTGAAGATGAAATAATGCGAAGCGATTGCACGATTGACTTTTACTTAACTTAACAATTTTACCAATCAAAATGCTTGAAATTCTAGCAACCCAAAGCAATAATATTATTATATAAATATACTATTTAAAAAACTATATAAATTATTATACACACAAACACACTATATGTATAGAAATAATTTCGTTTCGGTCATCGTGTTTGTATCATAATACACATATTAATTAAATTCTCATGAAAGTACCTTATACAAAATGTGTAGAGACGTGGCTATATAACAATGGTTTAATAAAACGCTACTTAACTTTATAAAAAAATGGATTATTTGATAATGACCATCTTTCGGAAAGATTCTTTCAATCATCACACAAATTACAAATCATGTTGAATGATGCAATTCAACTAGAACTATATTATTACGAAGTTAAATTGAAATCTTAAATCAGTTAAATCTATAAAATAAATGCGACACAAAAAAAAGTTAAATTAAATTAAAACTTGTAGGTATACTTACTGCATACTTTCATGGTTAATTCATTATTTAAAACTCGTTCATACTTTCGGAACGTAAACACTATACCGTAAATAAGAACTCTTTCATACTTTTGCTTACTGTTTGTGGTTCTTTGAAGAAGCTTTTATCAGTACTTACAATCTTCTTACTATATGTACAGAAAGTAAACGAGACAAAATCTTCACATTAATCCGTATTCAATAAAGCATACAAATCTGTAGCTCTTTTTTTCCGATAATATTTACTATTTCATAGTTCATATAGCTCAACTATATGTATTACTGTACATACATACTATAACACTGATTATAAAAGAATTTGGTAAGACAGAATGTTTGTTTGCGTTTTCTTATACTTGAGTAAATAAAATATGATGATGACGCATCCTAGATAAATATCTCACGTCACACGTTTACTCTATATACGCAAGACACTCATGTCTCACTCATAAAAATTCCAATGTTTTTCTTGATTTGGTCAAAAGGATATATAATTATACAGCACACACGGAAAGCTTTCATGCACGTATATAGCTGTAAGAATATGTTCCTCTTCTTATTGTTTTTGTCTTCAGAATGTCGAGTGTTGTATATAATATATATATATAGGTAATCTTGTCAACAAAAATATCTTTTTTGTTTTTGAAAAGTAGTAAGACTCAGGGAATAAATTTCAAATAGACGCAAATACCCAAAATCGCTACCTCTACGAGTATGATCCCTATAAGAATGAGCTTATTATAAATCACGTTAATATACATAGACCTAAGGATTTTTCGAGAGCGTGAAAGTTCTACATCAGTATTTTCTAATCTTGTTTTGGTACGAAGTAAAGTTTCTCGTTGTGTCCCAAGTTCACCAACAACTTCATTCCCAATTTGTTCAGTCTCAATAGCTACAGCTGTAGAACGGGAAATGCTATCGGAAGTTCGTTCAAGAATATTCCTCCCTTCCAGAACGACATTTCTTGGATCTGGTACGCCACCTCTTTATTATGCAAAACCAATAGATACACACAAAAAAGTAAATAAACACACATCATCTCGTTATCATAAAAGTAGATGTACTATTTAGTAAAACGTATAATTCGTAAGTCCTTACCTTCCTTCACTAATATTGGCTAGAGCGCTCCGGAATTTCGAGTTAATTTTCCGTACACTGTCTCTATGTTGTCGGGCTTTTAAACTCAGTTCTAAACGATAATCTTGAGGGGCTTGTCGAACCTTGATTATTTACAAACACAAAATTTTTATATATACTGCAAAACAATTTCTCAACGACACTTTTTACCACACACTTTCGAAGTATTCTTTGTTTTCGTGTTACCTCAGACTCCAACTGTTGTAAAAGTGATTGAGCCTCTTGAAGAGAATCTTCGACAGAGCTAATGATTTTCTTCCTACTTTCACCGTAACCAGTAGTAGCTATATAAATTACGACGAAGTATCTCATTAAGCAAAGTGCACAATTTGTTAATTAGATAAACTTTAAAGTGTCTAAAATTTTAAAAACGCAATTAATTACCAAGTTTGTCAATGTGCTTGTCAATCGCTGAATTCAAGTTGATTATCTCCTCTATATAGAACGTACAAAAAGTAAAACGTATTTACAATTAGAATCAAAAACTTATATCTTAAATGCATTGTTTTTGACAAGGAAAAAGGAAATTAAATATATATACCTTCAAGAGTTTCAAACATTTCCGACGATGCCATGATGCTATATAGATTTTTATAGGTAAATCAAAACCAAAAGAATAAAAAAAAACAAAAGTATAGGTGAGGGTGAGTGTCACTTGCACTGATTTATGTTGTATTTACAACAGTATTATTTAAATGTTCAAATGGTTCAATTATGCACTCCTCAAGATGGAAGATATAATTATATATTTAACCACAAATCCACGATAAAATGGTGTGTGTATTTACTTGTTATGTGAGAAACTCATTGTATTTAACTATTATAATAACTGTTTCATGGAAATAAAATCTTTAATTAATATTACAAAATCATGAGGAATTCTTTTGAATTCGATTTTGTGTTTTCCTCAAATATGTAAAGCACGTGCCAACATTTTTGCTCATCATTTAAACAGCTGAGATTTGTATTTCTTTTTTTTACGCAGATCAAGGCCTAATGAGAAGACAAAAGTCATGGAAAGATTTTAATTTACTGGACTGAACTAGACACATACAAAATATAGGGTTAAAGGTGATCATCATCATGTGAGATGGAACAAGGTTAGAATTAATATTCAATACAAAATTAATTAATATTTTTCTACAACTAAAATAAACAGTGTGCACCAAAGGTTGACTATATGTACGAACGACTCGCCCAATCATATTGAAGTAAGTGAAGGAGTATATCATTTATTTTTAATTGAAAAAGGATATAGCAATGGAAAATCTGGGTATATTTGGTGACACAACAACATATTATTATGAAACTTTAAGAAAATTAACTCTTCAATTCTTAATTTGTTTATTTTTCGTCATGTATATAGCCTGGAGTCGAGTTCAACACCAGCAAAATATATACATATACTTATAATATCACCCAAAAAGTTTGAGTGAATCACATCTGGAATTTTGAATTATCATCATGGATAACAAAAGCAAAACAAAAGCAGTTCTTCAATTGGCGAAGCATCTGAAATCTCATTGTGACAAAGTTTTTGATAAGTCCGTCCCTTTCGTCATTGATCAAAATTTGCTCTTTTTCATCACGGAAGCAATCCACTCGTTACTAGTACATGAAGCAGCTTTACTTCCTGAAACAAATACAAATTTTTATGATGTAGTCATGTTCCTCTCAGATTTTTTCCTCCAGACTCCATCATTATGTATAACACTCACGGAAGGTTTGAAAGGAGTGAATTCAATTCCGGGTAACATTATGATTTTTTATATCACCTTTATAAAGTTATCTATTTCAGTTACTCATAAAATATATTTTTTTTTCTGCTTTAACATAATTGATAATATTATTGTTTTCAATTTGTCACTGCAACATAGGCAATATGGATTTATCTTATTTTCGATCCCTACAATCCCTGGAATTACGAAGGACACCTCCAACTATGATAACTGGAATCAAATCTTTAAAGGAACTACGAAAATTAAAAGTTTCACGATGTTTGGATACCGTCACAGAAATTTTATCCCCTCAGCATTGTACTAGTAGTAATAATAATAATTCTCATCAAGATTCTTCAACACCAAATTCATCATCATCATCATCTAATGCTCCATCGTCGTCGTCATCGTCATCGTCCGTATCTCTAGTCTGGCCTGAATTAAAAGACATTGATTTAAGTTTTAATAGGATTTGTGAAATTGACTTGAAAGCTACTGAGAATTTTGAGCTTACACCTCTCGTAGAGAATTTAAATTTGAGTCGGAATAGCATCTATTCAATTGATGATTCCTTCTCCAGAGTTTTAAATCATTTAACAACTTTAAATCTAAATTATAACAAATTAAAAAATATCCCACCCATTCCACCAAATGTCAAGACTCTTCTTCTCTCACATAACTATATCTCATCGTTAACTACTTCAAATTTCGAATCATTATCCAATGTACAAGTGTTGGATTTATCAACAAATATGATTTCGGATGAAAACGAGTTGGATGCACTTGGAAATCTTCGCTATTTAAAAAATTTACTACTTATTGGAAATCCCATTTCTTATTTGGAAAATTTTCGTAATACTGTATGCTGTAATATTAATCGACTTATTTTAAATCGTGCTTTTGTGTTAGATAATAAAAAATTATCAGTATCTGAAGTGCGGAGAGCTTTAGAAACTATGAAAAATTACAAGTTCGTCCCGTTCAATGTTGTAGCTACAGAAGATTTACCTACATCTCATGCTTCATTAACTCAATCTTATGAATCCTCAAGAACATCAAGTACAGTTCGAAGTTCATGTAGAAAGAAACCAAAAATTCGTCCAGTTTATGTATTCGATCCAGACGAAGAGTCCGCTTCCAGTCTTCAAGATGGTGAGCAAAAGACAAGAACAAATTCAATTACTCCGGATCCAGGTAGTGTCAAGAATTTGAAAGACTCTGAAATACAAATTAGTGAGTCGGAGCTTCGTTCTGAAATAAATTCTTTACGAGCAAAGTATGGGGAAGAAAATTGGCTATTAAAGCAAGCCGGTGTGGAAGTTGGAAAGATATTAAAAATCCCAATTGCTTCAAGTAATCATTATAATAATAATAAGAATAAGAACAGTAATAACGCTTCATCGGAACATTTATTATCAAAGTCACTACCTGGACTCATTAATTCATCGTCGACAAGCATTTATACGACTGCTAATGAATTTGATGATAGTCAAATTTTTAAGAATCAAAATGATGATTCCAATTCTCAAAATGGAAAAGCTAATAAATCTTTGACTAGTACAAGCTCAACGTTACAAGAAGATGTAGAAGAAGAAGACAACTGCTCAAAAAACTTACAGTCAGGGAAACCATCAAATTCATCACTATCCAAAAATAATACAATAAATGATGATAGTCTAATATTCTATCCGTGTTCATCAGATAATGAGTGGTCAACACAAAATACTCAAACCCCAGAGCCAAATTCACAATTTAGATTTGTACCGTCTGCACCTCGAACACCTTTTGTGTCAACTGCTGAAATATTCTATGATCCAAATGGAAAATCAATAGACTTTCGATATTTTCAAGCTGGTCAAGTTTTTAAGTTGGTGAGTATTTCATCTTATTCTTTTCCAATTATATTTAAAAGTACTATACATCAAACAAATGCATTTACAATCTTCGAGATTGAATCTCGTACGGGTTTATCTATTATTATTAACTGTACGCTTTCATTTTTCATTATTTCAGGTAATACTAGACAATTATCTATATGAAATTGATAAAGAGGATTCAACAATCCTAGCCAAATGGGATTTGAAAAGTTTAGAAATGCTCGCAGATGAAAAAAGTGTATCGGAAACTGAAACAGTGGAATTTAAATTGTTATTTGACACAGTCAAGAAAAATTTGAGGGAAAAAAGTTTAGTAATGAGTTGTAAAGAGTTTGCGAAATTTGAGGAAGCCATTTGCCCCTTTTTGGAAGTCAGGACTATGAAAGAATTTGCAGAAGCCTTTCAATGCCTAAAGTGTAATGCTCAATTTTCAAAAGGAATGGCTGATAAAACTGTGTGCTGTGATCCAGACGGTCGTGTGAAGGAGGTTCCTATATGTAATAATCCAGATTGCAAGAGTGAACTCCTCGTTCTCTTAGATAGCACGTCCATTCCACTTCCAAATAATGAAAGTTTAAATGTTGAAAATGAACTACTTAATTTAAAAGACTCCATGAGAAGCTCGTCTCCCATGTCATTAGGTTAGTATTTATAGTAGTGTCATATTTTATACAACATTTATATCATAATCCTTTCGTAATTTATATATAGGCATTGAGAACGTTTGTTCCTGTATTACTTTATTAATGTTTTATTATGTAACAAAATTAATATTTTGGATTGGGTTTTTCCTGTTTTCTTTTTGTTGATTGAGTAAATACTTAATTAGTAAATTAATTTGTTTGTTCAAAGGATTGTTCCGTGTTCCTTTAGCTTTCTCTACCCCGAAACCTGTGACATCTAGTCTAACTCAAGATAATGGAGGACATAAGCAATTGACTGATGAATTTACCAATAATGGATTTGGCACTAGTAGCTCCAGTTCTCACTGTTCGCAGTCACATTATATTGCAACTAGGAAAAAGAGTAAATCATCATCTGAACCTGCTAGTTTGGGCGTGATTAGTGAGTTTTGACTAATAAATCCGATTAACTGTACTACTACAAACAAAATTTCAAGCATTAATTTTGCATGTCTGAATAAGTTGTGATAATGTGTGTGAGTTTGGAGATGCTATACGCTTTTTTAAATATCGCCATGCTATTGGTTATTCTATTTTCTAATTTCAACAATGAAATAATCTCTATTTTAGGATCTGATTCAGATATTGAGACTCTTAGTTGTAATAGTAGCAGCATTGAAGTAATTGGAAATAATGCTGATAGCGGCAGTGGGTCTGACATTGCAGAGTAAGTTATTTTAAATATATTATTTTGTGTGAGAGAAATAAATAAATAAATGAAGCATAACATTTATATCATTCATTGTATTTGTAATTTAATTTTCGTAGGGTACAAGAAGCTGTTGAAGTTGAACTAGCTGTACCATTTAGCAGACAGAAACACAACAAATCACCACTTACGACCCAGTGTCAAAATATCACCATGACTGATAGTACTTCTTCTGGTTTGTTCTTTTTTTTTGCTTTATTACGAATTTGTTTTATATTCGAGATAATCCCAATTCCATTCTTACAGTTCACACTATTCTATATTTGTTATTGTATACGTAATTGTATATGAAATTTCTTATTTGAAAATAGGTGCAGACAGCATTTGTACTCAATACGAAAAAAGACTAGCAAGTGGAACTGGAGGGGTTGCTTCAAATACACATCAACATAGTCCGACTGGATTGTTTTCAACTAGTATGAATTCCGCTTTTAGCAATTCCTGCTCTTCAACTGCTACTCTACTACATCAAAATCAGTCAGTTATTCAAAGTAGTCCACTACATCAGCGTTCAATGGCAGCTCCAATCAAATATGATTATGAGGATTTTTCCAAGGTTGATCATCGGCTCCAACTTTTTTGTGAGATAAGCGTTTTTAAAGGATCAGAGGAAAAACTTCTCGCCCTTGCAAAAGTACACGAACATTCATGTGTTATTTATTTTATATATTTGAAGTTTCAATTTTCTTTGTAATTGAAAACATTCCACATTCCATATTTAGGTCCATGTGATATCCGAGTCAGCCCAATTTCCTTCAATCGTTATATTTTCAAACCAGAAGCTGTACATTTACAAAATTGTAGGATTGGAAGGGTAAGAAGACTGATGTTCTTATATTTAGTTTACAACAAATCTATACCTGGATATGGATTTTATAATATGGGACAGACATTGTATTTAGGGAAAATATTTTGCATTGCCTTTTTTTGTTTTTAATTGCAGTGATAAACCAGATAGTTGGCTTCAAAAAGTAAAATCTTTCCGTTTGGAGAAATTAGTTTGTATCAATGTACTAATTGGTCGACACGGTGTTGGGATTGAACTGCAAGGAAAATATTATGCGCTTGTCTTTCGTGATTCAGAGAGAACTTCCAACTTTCTGGAATGCTTCTTGGGTGAGTGCTAAATATTTTTACATGTTTACAATAATCATTAATGAATTTGATCTAAGCATTAACAAATAACATCAATATACTGAATATAGGTATATCTGACTAATCTTGATTTTTCTAATTTCCACATGTGTACAGGTAACATATGTGGAGAACTAGAATTCCCTCCTTTTGTCCGCGATTTCAGCCAGACACACAAAGCCTTGTTGAGCCCTACCAATTCTGTAGAATATTTTGGTGTTTTAGTGTATGCATCCTGTGAAAGTGGTACTATATATTTACACTATTTTATTAGTTATTAGGTTACACAATGGAATGTTTCAAATGAATTCAATAGATTCAAAAGTAAAAGGCATCTAATATACTGTCGATTTTTTTTCTTCAGGGAAATCGTACTCCACGGCAGCAGTAATGGTGACGGATATTGAAATCCTTTTAATTACAGAACTAAGTTGGATGGGCACAACACGAAATGGAAATGTAACAGCTTCTCAAGCACAGATGTTAAACACATTACGTCAAGTGGTAAGATTTTAAATATAGATTAATGTTAAACATTTCATATATATAGTAATTTATTATTTATATAGGAAGAATATATACAAATGTAACTTTTGTGATTGTTTAAAACATATGTTGTAGGAATCACATGAGAACGATGAAAAGTACATTCGTCTAATTTTTGGATCGGCTAATCATATTTTTTGGGAATTGTATTTTGAGTCCAAAGAAGAGAGAAGCCTATTTGTCACAAATCTACAACCGTTTGCCAAAAAAATACCTTTTATATGTCTATCGCAGCCCATTGAACCTTAGCTTATTAAACTGTACTATATATATATGTACTACCGATACTTACCTTAATTATGAGTTATTTAATTTAAAGTTATAAAGTTTTTATTCCTTGTACTAATGATATACTGAAAATATATGTAAATATCGTTATAAAGTAATACAAAATAATACGTACTATTAATGTAGGATTTTATTTTAATGACAACGAAATCGATCGCATGACGCGTTATTAATGAACTGCTTACAATACCAAATTTGTAAGTAAGTCTACGTTAATTAATAATACCTGATGTTTTTAAAAATAATATTATTAAATATTTATACACTTCAGTACCAGTACATATAGCCTATAACTTCGTATTTAATAATACAGGAATGGAATCTTTATAAGCACAATGTTTAACTAACAGTAAAATATAATAATTCTACAGCAAATAATAGAAATCCAGTCAACGATTGTTAAAAACGTGGTAATAATTAAAAATATGCATTTAAACCTAATTAAATATTACATAATAAGGCCTATAACAATATAGATATAAGAATTATGTAATAAAAAATACATACAATGATAATATACATAAATATTTACTTAAAACAATATGAATTTTTCAGTCTTTCCAAAAAATATACGTAATTTTACTGTTCTTTTTTGACGTGCCTTACCAAATTTGACGTCAATTCAACTATTAACTTTCATGACTTCTGTTGACACGTATTTAAAGAACAATAAATACTGAATGAAAATTAAAAACGAAATAGTCTCTCAGACTGTCTGTGGAACAAAGGGCATTCATTGTTATATTCTCACTCCTATTGTTTACTTACATAACATATTGTAAATTGTAAATTTGTTATATATTATGCTATGTGATGCCAAAAATAAAGGTTTACCTTTGTTTTGACATGGGTAAGCTCATAGGTCATACATTAAATACATTTATTATTTTATTGATTTGCGTTTCATAATTAAAAGACTACTATAAAGCCAAGAAGAGTTAAATAGATCCGATATAATGTGTGTGCACAGCACACAGTGTACTAATGTGTATACATATATTATGGTATATTACGTATGCAGTGCATACTATGCACTGTAGACTTTTATTCAAAATCCCTTTGCCGCATTGTGGAATACTATCTGTAGTACTTATTGCATTAGGGGAATATAGATAACGGGAAAAACTACTTTAATTTGTACACGTGTTAAAAACTCGAACTTCATATGTACATTTATTTATAACAGTATGTAAGTAATTATTTGACTGGCTGTCTACATATATTCTACATATATTCTATATATCCACCTGTCCTCTTCAGAACTTTTAAAAAATATAGCTAATTTCTTCTTCGCGCATACTTAGAAATTCCCAATTTGAAAGCTTTGAAAAAAGTTTGTGTGAATATACTAAGTGAACTGCATATTGCTACATATTTCTCTTAAACGAGAGATATATAGAATCAGGAAAAGAAACCAAGAACATTTTGTCAACTCTGTGATTTGTGATATACCGTTTTTTAAAATAATCACACATTAATTGTGATTTCTTGTACAAATATTGTTTTTTTATAGTTTTTATATAGATAAGATATATAGTTCAAAATGAGAGGAAAATTTAAGCAGCTGGTCTTTAGTCTCCTATTAGTACAAGTTTTGGAGATATTCGCCGAAACTCCTTTTAAGAAATTTGAGTATAAATATTCATTCAAGCCACCGTATTTGGCTCAAAAGGATGGGACAGTCCCGTTTTTTACACATGCTGGAAATGCAATTGCAAGTGAAGAGAACCTCCGGGTCACACCGAGTTTACGTTCTCAAAAGGGTAAACATAAATATTGTAACTCAACTATACATGGAATACATTAATTTATATATTTAACTATAGGTACTTAATTTATATATTTTTAATTTGCAGGGAGTATTTGGTCAAAACTACAAACTGATTTTGAATGGTGGGAAGTGGAACTCGTATTTAGAGTGACCGGACGAGGTCGTATCGGTGCTGATGGATTAGCATTTTGGTTTACCGAACAAGTTGGGGTCGAGGGTCCCGTATTTGGTAGCAATGATCAATGGAAAGGTTTAGGAATCTTTTTTGACTCATTCGACAACGATAACAAACACAACAATCCTTACATCATGGCTATGGTTAATGATGGAATTAAACAATACGATCACCACAAGTAAGTTTCATTTATTTATAACTTATATAGAATCAATCAAATTGGAATATTTATAGTACTATACTTATTTACTGAGTAAACTCATGTACATAAAATATGTATTTGATAATATTATAGTGATGGTTCCACACAACAAGTAGCTGGATGTTTACGAGATTTTCGAAATAAACCATTCCCCGTTCGTGCAAAGATCCAGTATTACAAGAATATATTAGTGGTAAGAATTATATAGAGGAAGCTCCATTTCAAAATTAATTAATTTAATCTTATGTTTCATTTCAAATGTACCCATCGTATGTAATAATATTTACTCTAATTCTTCTTTTTTTTTGTATAGATTATGTTTAATAACGGGATGAGTAACAATGAGAATGATTTTGAGCTATGTTTGCGAGCTGAAAATGTATTTTTACCCGCTCGGGGATATTTCGGAGCATCTGCTGCAACAGGCGGGTTAGCCGATGACCACGATGTGCAAAAGTTTATGACTTGGAGTTTGACGGCGGAACAAGTAGGCCTTACAGCCGAATCAGGTGTACCAAATGCAGAACAACAAAAATTTGATCAGGAATTTCAAAATTATCAAACGGAACTGAACAAGAAGAAAGAAGAGTACGTTTTTTAAAATCCCATTACATACGTATATCTTATCCTAGGTATATACTTTGGATAACGAATTCAGGAAGCATTTGT